>CM029771.1:2608745-2894621 GCA_017562165.1 Ectropis grisescens
GGGGTTCTGAGGAAGCTCAGATTTTCCCCCTGTCTTCGTATACGACAACCTCATGATGTTTAGAGGCCTCAATGCAACCCAGCCGGTCTGCGACTCTCGCTCTTGAATATTCGATTGCCATCGCATCCACGCTTATCACCCGGGTGTTTCACCTGCATTTCTGCTCAGATGTGCGAGCAGCGCACTTGCCTGTGTGAAAGGCGTCCGACCTTCCGAGTACTCTATTAGTGCAATCGTTTTGTTCTTCGATCGCACCAACCGAAATCGGTGGCCGTCTAACTCGCACACCGGCATGGCGTCGTAGGTTTTCCGCTTCATCGTGACTTTGCGGTACTCCCATTGAGCAGGCGAGACAATATTACTAGCCCTGTTATGTTATTAATAAAACTTTCCACCTTAGAAAACCACTTCATGTAATATTCATCTGGAGCGTTCGACTTAATATACACCACACAAACATGGACTTTGCGGCCAAGCCAAACAAAACTCGCCCAGAGGTCCTCACCACCTCCAGCTGATTCCAGCTCAGAGTGTCGACACAGTACGATTGGTACACGTGCACACAGCAATGCACCACCACACGGAGTATTACGATCTCGCCGCAGGACACCCAATCCCCGGTAACAACCTCAGCGTCCGCCACCGACTGATCTAAAAAGTTTCCGTTGCTGCCACCAGATGGCGTTCAAGCAGCAATATGTTGTTTCGCCATTCTGGGAGTTTTCCTTTTAGTCCGCGGACGTTCTGATAGTAAAGAAACAGGTCGGCTCAGCTATCGCGTTGGCGTTGCCCTGTCCTTAGTACGTTCTCGAAAGGGCTGCGGTGTAGGTGTAAGTTCAATGCTTGAACGCTTCCCCTGTCTTCTGTGGTTTACCCATGCCTTGATTCTGGCATTGACAGACCACACCTCATGCGACATACATATATCATAATATTCTGCAGGAATTCCAAGCTTATATGATTTGTAGTCTCCTTTGCGGTGAGCGCATTCACCGTGCTAGCACCATATGGACACAGCTGCCGCAGATATTGCCGTATGTCGTCGATGTTGGAAACCATGTTCCACAAATGTATGAACCTTTTGGACTCAACAGCTCTCAATGATGTCACTGTAGGTCCCGCAGTGCCAAATATTGTGTTTGGTGCGCGGTTTTCATGTTGACTCACTCGACGCTGTGTGCTGGACGATAGGTTGGGTGATGAACTAATGCCATCGGGCTCCGAAAATGGTGTAATAGGTTGGTTGGTTGGAATAGTGGGCTTTTGGGTGCCCTGCGGTACACAGGTAGGCAGTTTAGATCCCAATTTCTCACCATTCGGTCGCTTCCTGAGACATTCGGAGATTTATTTAGTGATGGCAACTTTACTGTCTTTGGTGATATTGGTATTGATTTTTTCAGCTCCGGCGTTACTACCTTAGTACGCCATTGGTAGGTAGATGGAGTGACTGTTGATGGAAGCTGGGACTGGGAAACCGATACCGTCACAACGCTCTCTACCTGAGTGGCTTAGTGGGTAGTAACTCTGCCTGCGAAGCCGAGGGTCGTGGGTTCAATTCCCACCCAGTGCAAATATTTGTGTGATGAATTCAAAAATTTGCACTGTGTCTGGGTGTTTCTATGTATAATAAGTTATGTATTCACAATTATATAAGTATTATATCAGCTATCTGGCCGCCATATTACAATCTTTGCTTAGTTTGGGGTCAGATGGCGTTGTGTGTGAATTGTTCACCAATATTTATTTATTATTAAATCGATACATGTTTCTTTGTTTGTTGGTTAGATACGTGTACAGCTGGTACAGCCGGGCGTGCTTCGAGGTCCGCTGGTCGGCTGCGTGCGCGCCGGTGGCCGACCCCCCCGCCACCAACAACTTCCCCTCCGAGCGCGCCTGCCGCGACCAGTGCGCGGGCTGGGCTTGACTGCAGACTGAGTTGCTAATAAACTTGATTGGTCACTTGCTTGTGATATTTTCATGAACCGTCTGCAACCCTAGATTAGTCTTGCAATTTAGTTAAGACTGAGCGTTCGTCTAAAACGTGAGATGGATAATGATGTCGTAAATAATAAATGATGTGTGATGTTTTTAAATAAATACATAGTCGGACTGGACTGACTATATCAAACGTGAGTTACCCGTGTATTTATTAAAAATGTGTAATAACCACGTTAGTTTTCATACTAAAATGTGTGATGTTGTCCTGATGATTCATAACAGAGCTCTGAAATAGAAAACCATGTATGATCACGAAATCACGAGAAACTAAAAGTTTTCTCGTGATTTCGGTTTAACGCTGCCAAAAGGTTGAGGCAACTAAACAAATATTATAAATGAAAGCGAAAGTAAGTTTGTTTGTTACGCTTTCACCCTACTACTTAACCGATCATCGTGAAACTTTATACACTTGGGTTTCCTTTTCATCCCGGATAAATAATAGTACCGGGTACTACAAGAGTGAGTTAAATAATACCTAGGTGATTTTGATCGCTACTAAGTCCTGTGTAATGTTCTCAGTTTAAATAAAATAATCAAAATTCAAAGACGATATAAGGATCTGAACGTTACGAGAATAAGAATAATTTTGTAGTGAATCTGCGAAATGGCGCCAAGGTATCGGTGTGAGCAATCCAAAGGACTCTCTAGGAAGGATCTACAAACCTCACACATAATTATATATATTTGTAACATAAATCAAACAAGAACAAAATTAAAAATTTTGATTAACCCCCGGCTGCCTCGGATTTGTTACCTGTACAATATTCTACTAGTCAAGCCTTTTTTCTAGGTAGAAAAAATGAAAAGTAGAAAGAATTAAAGTTCATTTGACACCCATATTGAGGTAGTAGTGAAAAAAATAATATAACTCGCCATTTTGTGGTGGCGGCCATCTAGGGTTTTTTTTTGTAGTATATAGTATTTTACTAGTCAAGCCCTTTCGTTTGATACCCATATTGAGGTAGTAGTGAAAAAAATAATATAATTCGCCATTTTGGTGGTGGCGGCCATCTTGGATTTGATTTTTTATAGTATATATTTTACTAATCAAGCCCTTTCATTCGATACCCATATTGGGGTAGGTTGTGACGAAATATTTTGTCTGCCATTTTGTGGAGGCGGCCATCTTGAATCCATATTAACCAAACATAGCTAAGAACATCCGCACGGACATTAACCTTCAAATTAAAAAACACATCGAAATCGGCTCATCCGTTTGAGCTCTACGGTGCCACAGACAGACACACATACAGACAGACATCGACGTCAAACTTATAACACCCCTTTTTAACCCCCGACCAAAAAAAAGGTTGTTATAAGTTTGACGTCGATGTATGTCTTTCTGTCTGTGGCACCGTAGAGCTGAATGAAAGGGCTTGACTAGTAAAATACTATACATTACAAAAAAAAACAAATCCAAGATGGTAATCTCATGATGATAATATAATTCGCCACCACAAAATGGCGAATTATATTATTTTTTTCATTACAACCTCAATATGGGTATCAACCGAAAGGGCTTGGCTAGTAAAATACATAACACTATTACAAATTTCAAATCCAAGATGGCTGCTTTCACAAAATGGCGAAATACATTTCTTTTTCACAACTCTCTGAATATGGGTATCAAATGAATGGGCTTGACTAGTAAAATGTTGTACAGATAACAAATCCGGGTAGTCGGGGGTTAGTCAAAATTTTTAATTTTGTTCGGGGGTTAAAAACTAAAATAAAGATGTATTGGCGTAACATGGGTGTACATGAATATATAAAAAGTTTAGAAAATGTTCTTTGCACTATGCAAAACATACACCAGATAAAAAAGAGCTGAATCTAAGGTCAAATTTAGTAACATGATACAATATACAGTTGATACAGTGCTAAAACCAAAGACGTTGAATGTAAAAAAAATCGAAATCTATGGCTACAACTATTTAGTCAATAAAGAATATTGAAGAATTAAATCATAATGATTTAAAGTGTCACCAATAAAGTCAAAGTTGAAAAACAATTGCAGCAAACACTAAAAAAATTAAGAAAGTCTCAATTGTTTTTCGTGTCTTAATTGAGATCCTTGATAAAATAAAGTGATGATTTTTTTAATGTGTAATTGAGAAATATATCCTCTATTTTGAAGTCGGATAAAACCAATCCAGATTATCTCAAGGCCACATTCCTGGAGAAATGAATCCCTGCACGAAATAAAACTCTCGTATCTTGACCCGAATCTGTTCGAACAGTGTGTTCGATAACTTTTTACTGGCCATAAAACGTCGCAAGGACAAAATAGACATCGTGGCTCAAGGAAAATTATGATATTTCAGCATTCAACAAACTTGTGCCAATAAACCTTAAGCTACTTGAATCACTTTTCCAAACTTGGATCAGAAAATAATTTGGATTTGGTTTATTTCATTCAAGTTACAAACTTAAATTGCCTGAACTAGATACTCGTAGGTAACGAAGCCACTGAACTCTGCTGGCATGTGTTAAAATAAGTTTGATGTAGTGTATGTGTGTCTGTCTGTGGCACCGTAGAGCTCAAACGGATGAGCCGATTTCGATGTGTTTTTTTTATTTGAAGGTTAATGTCCGTGCGGATGTTCTTAGCTATGTTTGGTTAATATGGATTCAAGATGGCCGCCTCCACAAAATGGCAGACAAAATATTTCGTCACAACCTACCCCAATATGGGTATCGAATGAAAGGGCTTGATTAGTAAAATATATACTATAAAAAATCAAATCCAAGATGGCCGCCACCACCAAAATGGCGAATTATATTATTTTTTTCACTACTACCTCAATATGGGTATCAAACGAAAGGGCTTGACTAGTAAAATACTATATACTACAAAAAAAAAACCCTAGATGGCCGCCACCACAAAATGGCGAGTTATATTTTTTTTCACTACTACCTCAATATGGGTGTCAAATGAGCTTTAATTCTTTTCTACTTTTCATTTTTCTACCTAGAAAAAAGGCTTGACTAGTAGAATATTGTACAGGTAACAAACCGAGGCAGCCGGGGTTAATCAAAATTTTAATTTTGTTCTTGTTTGATTTATGTTACAAATATATATAATTATGTGTGAGGTTTGTAGATCCTTCCTAGAGAGTCCTTTGGATTGCTCACACCGATACCTTGGCGCCATTTCGCAGATTCACTACAAAATTATTCTTATTCTCGTAACGTTCAGATCCTTATATCGTCTTTGAATTTTGATTATTTTATTTAAACTGAGAACATTACACAGGACTTAATAGCGATCAAAATCACCTAGGTATTATTTAACTCACTCTTTGTAGTACCCGGTACTATTATTTATCCGGGATGAAAAGGAAACCCAAGTGTATAAAGTTTCACGATGATCGGTTAAGTAGTAGGGTGAAAGCGTAACAAACAAACTTACTTTCGCTTTCATTTATAATATTTGTTTAGTTGCCTCAACCTTATAGTAGTTAAACCGAAATCACGAGAAAACTTTTAGTTTCTCGTGATTTCGTGATCATACATGGTTTTCTATTTCAGAGCTCTGTTATGAATCATCAGGACAACATCACACATTTTAGTATGAAAACTAACGTGGTTATTACACATTTTTAATAAATACACGGGTAACTCACGAACCAGCGTACTAAAGATAAGCTTAATGATCTCAATGTTCTGAAAATCTCTAGAGTTCCGGAGCACAAATCTAAGTCTCTGATAAGACTCCTTCACCACCGTGGCTACATGATCATGGAAGGTGAGCCCACGATCAAATGCTACGCCCAAGTCCTTCATCGACGTAACACGTGAGATCATGTTATGGCCCAACCTATACTGAAATTCGATTGGGCGCCGCATTCGACCGAAGGTCATCTGGAAACACTTAGCCGAGTTTAAGTCCATTGCGCTGTCACTACTATATCCAACCATGCTATCGATATCCTCCTGCAGTCTCAAGCAGTCCTCCTCACTTTTTATTGCTAGATAGAGCTTCACATCATCAGCATAGAGCAGACATTTTGAATGTTTAATGACCGTCGGGAGATCATTAATCATTATTGTAAAAAGCAATGGTCCAAAAATTGAGCCCTGACTCACTCCGGAACGCGTATGATAGGGCGGAGATTCGTAGAGACCCAAACATACTGCTGGCGGTCACGAAGGTAATCTGCTATGAATCTGAGATACTCCGGAGTAAGGCCCAGAGCACTGAGCTTTTCCAACAGTATGTCGTTATTTACCCTATCAAACGCCTTCCGGAAGTCAAAGTACACCACATCCACTTGCACTCCTCGGTCTAGGTTAGACGAAATATAATCCACAAGGACTAACAAATTAGTGTCCACTGACCTTTTTTTTCTAAATCCGTGCTGCTCATTACACAAAAAAGGGTCCACTTTTTTTATTTTTATTTTTTTTATTTAAATTATCTACTCCACAGACTCCGGGGTCCGTGATCTTTGTCATTACAATAAGTTTATTTAAGTAAATTTTGACGTCTTTTTATTTGATATTTATGTTATTAATTTGTACTTAATTGTTATTGAATTGTAGTTTTTATTCATAATTTAATTTTTGCTTTGTTAATAATCTTGTAATAATGATTAATTAATGTGTTATATTTAAATTAACTTTAGATTTAATATTGGAAATGTTATTCTCATTGGTGTAATTCGGTATTAAACCGGTACTAATTGATCAAATAAATAATAAATAAGCCACGAGGCCAGTCGACCAAAAAAAAGCTGGAAATTTAAAGAAGACTTTAATCGGCTATATGTACGAATATAATATTTACTTTTGTTTTCTTAATTTCTAAGTAATTACAATATAAAAAATATAATATTACAAAAACCTTAAAAACTAAGATGCCGCCGGCAGCGGGGCAGGGCCCAAGCTACCGGTGGTTGGAAGTGAGGGAAGGCAAAGTGAGGAACCTCCTGACGAAGCGCGCTGTGTCGAGGATGACCGCCTTCTGCATCTGACCCTTGCTCCAACCGTCTAGCGAAAGTGTCTTAACCTATGAAAACTAACGTGGTTATTACACATTTTACATAAATACACGGGTAACTCACGTATAATGTAGTCAGTCCAGTCCGACTCAAGTTTCGATCGCGTCCGGCGATCTTTTTCAAGGAGAGTGCGCGCGCGGGTTCGCAGCTCGTTTAGCTCGTTCAGTGCTAAACGAACTTGACTTGTGTCTTAACCTGTCTATTTTGATTGTATTTTACCTTTTTATTATTTTGGGACGTACATAGTTCAGTGTATGAGAAAAAAATATATCGCAAAAGCTCCCGATAGGTTATTTAATCATGTAATCCTCATATTTAAATTTCGTAATAAAATTAATATTTTAATGATATTAGATAATTTCCGAAAATATTTCACTTTGAGTTTTTATTTTTGTGCACTAGCGGTACGGCCTGGCTTCGCCCGTGGTACATGTATAGCCTATATTTTTAACCGACTTCCAAAAAGGAGGAGGTTATCAATTCGACCCGTATGTTTTTTTTATCACTCTAGGACCACGTACGTATTCAGCGGTGAAAGAATTTTCGAAATCGGTCCATTGGTTCCTGATATTGGCGCATTCAAACAACTAATCTCTTAAGCTTAACATATTAGTAAATATAGGTTGTAGATTGATGGATCTCGGCCTTAAAATTCATTAATACAACATTTAGCCGGTGAACTCCCAGTAGGCCTTAAATTTTATTTTTCCACTTTACGCAGATAAAAGGTTTCCATCGATCACTCTATCAATCAGTAGATGGAACTAAATGGCGCTTATTTTTAGACCCAGCTGCTCCGAAGTTTCGAAGTGGACAAGATTTGTTATCCAAAATTATTGCCAGTATGGTGTATTTTTTTAATATCTAATCTCTGAGAAGATATTTATTTATTTATTTATTTATAAATTGCACTTACATACATTTATTTGTATCTAAAAACTATAGAACAAAAATGTAGTAGACCCTGCATTAAGGGCACTGCAACAGTAATAATTTGGTCGCAGACCAAGCCTTAATATTAAAATTAAACTAGCCTTACTTTACAGTACCTTATAAATATCACAAGTCTAATTGCAATAATTTAATTTTTATCTTCATCTTTAAAGAACTCGCAGACTTTATAGTAACATTTTCTTATTAAGAAGCTACGAAGTTTTTTCTGGAACGTGTTATCATTTGTTTCTTTTTTTATTCGATCTGGGATATTGTTGTAAATGTTTATTGATGCATATAGTGGTCCCTTTTTAAACATTTCTAATCTCGGCACGGGTAATTTAAGGTTATGACATCGACGGGGATTGGTTTCCGGTATGTATAGGTGGAGATTTTCCTAACAAAATACCAGTTTCGTAAATGTACATACATGGTAGCGTCAAAATATTTAGATCTTTAAAGTATTGTTTACAGCTTGTACGTCTCTGTATATTCGCAATTATACGAATGCACTTTTTTGTGTAACAAATATTTTTTTAACGGCTGTACTGTTTCCCATAAGATGACTCCGTATCGAAGCCAGGAGTACGCGTATGCATAGTATGCAGTTAGAGCTGTTTCTATGTTACTATTGGATTTTAGGATTGATAGAGCGTAAACAAATTGAGATAGTTTTGTAATGAGTTTGTCTACATGATCTTTCCATGATAGGTGACTATCCAAGTTTAGACCTAGGATTGTGCAGCTACTAGTCTCTTTTAGATAAAGTCTCTTTGCGATTTCGTGTAGGTCAAGTGGTTGCTTTTGGTTGGGGAAAAATTGTATTAACTTTGTCTTTTTTACGTTAATCTCAAAGTTTATTGTCGTCAAAAATGTAGAGACGTCTACGAAAGTAGTTAATATGTGATTCAAAGAGTCTGGATGAGTTGTACATTTAAATAAGAGCGATATGTCATCTGCAAATAAAATACAAGGTGAGTTTGTTACTTTCGGTAGGTTGTTTATGTATATCAAGAAAAGAATACAACCCAATACACTACCTTGCGGTATTGACCAATTGGTAGTAAGAATATTTGACTTTATAGACTCTATGGTATTTGTATCTTGCGAATAATTTTCTATTTGTACTAGTCGTTTTCTATTGAAGAGGAATGAAATCAGCCAGTTAAGAGGCTTTCCTCTAATGCCAATTTCATGTAATTTTTTAAATAATATACTGTGTGAAACCTTATCATAGGCTTTAGAAATATCTAAGAGTAAACCTACTGAGTAACTTTTATCTCGTACATTGTTTAGAATTTCTTGTACGTATTTAAAAATAGCTTTCGTCGTCGATGATTTTTTCTAAAGGCAAATTGGTTTTCATTTAGAAGTTTGTATTTTCTAGATAATTACAAATACGGTCAGATATGACACGTTCAAATATTTTTGAAATCACTGGAAGTAAGGAAATTGGCCTGTAGTTGCTAACGCTAGTAGCTTTTCCACCTTTTTTGAGAATAGGTTTGATTTTAGCAATTTTGAGCAGATCTGGAAATATTTCTTCGTCGATTGATTTATTTATTAGGGTGGTTATTAACGGTGCTAATTCTTGAGCACAAGTTTTGATTAAACTAGAAGGAATATTGTCAAGTCCACAACTAGACTTATTGGGTAACTTGTTTATTATACGGAACACTTCTTTTCAGAGACATAGGAAAGAAACATAGAGTTGGATGATGTAGTTTCAAGATAACTGTTATCCCCACAAGGACTTGTACTGTTGTCCGGTGGTTTGCCTATAGATGTAAAATATTGGTTGAAAGTATCAGCGACTATATGAGGGTCATTTATTATTTCATTATTTTCACTGAGTTCAATATTTTTGTTTACACGCATTATTATTTTTCGTTACATCTTTTATAATGGACCACATGGTTTTTACTTTATTGTTGGATATTTTCATTTTACAAGCATTGCTTATTTTTTTTTTGATATTTTGACACATTTTCTCAATTGTTTTGAATATTTTTTGTAATGATGTTTTAGGGTGTTATTATTTGATCTATTGCAGAGCGTTCTCAACATTCTTTTATTTTTGCAAGATATTTTTAGACCTTTTGTTATCCAGTTATTTTTATTAGCAGGTTTTGATTTGGTTTTATGTAGGGAATGTGTTTATCTAATAAATAGCTTAATTTTATGTTAAAGCTATTATAGTTTTCATTTACGTCTTTATCTGTTGTTATAATTGTATCCCAAGTGACTTTATTAAGTGCTTCTTTAAATAAATGTATATTTTTGGTAGTGAAACATCTTTTAATCGTAGCCGATGAATCTAATATTTTTTGAGGATTTTGTATAGAGTTAGTCGTAAAATGTAGTGCGTTATGGTCAGAGACTCCATAGTCATTAACAGATGCCTTATTTTGATCGTTAAGCCAATTTATGAACAGAAGATCTATGCATGTGGCCGTTTTATTCGTCTTTCTAGTGCTGTCTGAAATTTGTTGACGTAGGTTAAATTCTAACATAACATTTTGTAGTCGCTTATAGTTATTTGAGTTGTCATGCTTGTTAATATTGAAATCTCCACCTATAATAACCCGTTTATTCGATAACTTCGGCTTTATTTTATTTAATAACGTAGTTAGGACAGTAAAAAATGTTTCTATGTCATTTGCGTTACGATACATAACTATTAGAAGTATATTTTCTTTCGGTATCTCAACGGCACAGCATTCCATTACACATTCAACAGACAGCTCTTCTATGTCTTTTCTTTCATGGAACTGGATGTCGTTTCTGAGAAGGATTGCAACACCGCCGCCTCTGTGCATTTTGCGGTAGTAAGCAGCAGCAAAACAATAGCCTGAAATTTGTATCAGGTTTTTTTGGGTATCTTTGATCCAAGTTTCGGATAAGCAAACTGCTTGGATATGGCTATGTTCATCTAGTATGCTTTCTAGGATATGGCTTTTATTTTTTATACTTTGAGCATTTTTGTATATGGTAGTAAAATTAGGAGCGAAATGTATGATTTAATACAGTTTTGGTTTGATTTTTGCTTTTGTACTTTCTATTGTTGTTTGAAATGGCCCTTGGCATTATAAAATTATCTTCAGAAGTGCCTCCTGCCCTCGTCTCTGTATCTTGGTTTTGTGAATAGAAGTTTGTTGTAGTTTGGTCGGCGACTTCAGTAGCTTCGCTCTCGTGCAGTGGTGGGTAACTGTTGATATGCTGCGAATAACTTTGCTGGTTTTGGTGGGAATCCTCGAAGTTTTTGTTGAAATCGGTTTTTTGCTTGTCATATTCCTTCCCGTCAACAAACAATCTGTTATTTCTTATAATTGCATGTTTTCCGTTGTTCCTCTCCTGAATTTGTATTTCTCTGAGCGTTCTCCTTAATTTTATCTCGTTATCATTTAAATAGTGCGAAATTGCTAGTCCAGTGTTTCTAAAGTGATGACTACCCTTTAATATGTATTTAGTAAGTAAATTATTATTGTAGAACAAAATTGATCTTTTATAGACGAGGAATACGTATGCATGCATTGGAAAAATTCAGAGGAATATCGTAATATAAATGAAGATACTATATGTATTAAAACTATATAAGTATTATATCAGCTATCTGGCTGCCATCACACAAGCTTTGCTTAGTTTGGGGTCAGGTGGTGCTGTGTTTGAATTGTCCACCAATATTTATTTATTTATTTATTTATATAATCAAATTGCCCGTGGTGGACTCTTGTTGCAGTAGCTCACTTCAGCTCCCACACTACAGATGGTTACTGTTTAATATAGTTAATCTATAAACCGGAGTACGAAGCCATGACCATCGCAACGTACTCCGGTTTCACACGCGTATTGTCCAAAGTGAAAGATATTCTGAGTCTAAAATTTTTGTGAAAATTAAAAGTTGCAACTAATGTAATTTATCTATTACGGGTTAGTCGATAAACGATTCTGATTCGATTTTACATTCCAAATCTATTTTTTTGGTAATGTTGGCGATGGTTTGTTGAAGCTTTAGTTGGGCTGAAGAAA
Source organism: Ectropis grisescens (assembly GCA_017562165.1). Classification (NCBI taxonomy): domain Eukaryota; kingdom Metazoa; phylum Arthropoda; class Insecta; order Lepidoptera; family Geometridae; genus Ectropis; species Ectropis grisescens. The sequence continues at coordinate 2,620,709 of CM029771.1, forward strand.
TAGTATCCATTGCCGAGATTATATTTAGAAAAAAATTGAAGTTTTAGTTAGGTTGGTATTGAACCATTCCATCTGTTTCATACATTGGCATTGGTTCGTTTTTTTTACTATGAAGTCCCGTCTCTTATAACGTAGTGATTAATTACTTCCTCTGTGTTCTGAGTTATAACTTCTATCGGCAGTTCCTGTGACTACCAAGTTTTTATTTTAGTCGTCAGCATTTCCCATTGGCTGTCTAGAAATATGCCAATAGGAAATGCTGACGTATAACTAGATGGCCAATGGCCGTGGTTTCGAGTTTAACCGAAGATTTCTTATCATTCCCAAGAATTCAATTCCTGTCTTTGGCGTTCTCATTGACGAAAAACTGTCTGTGGCGCGCCTAAAGATGTTTTCACTTCAAAAATATTTAAGTCCTGTGAATTATTATTTACGATAAAATATTGTAGGTGTTGCTGGTACTGGAGATGAAATGAAACCACGTCACTGTATAAACTGCTGGTTATATTGATCTTCTGTACAAGTGACGCGGGGCGAGAGACTAGCTCGCTCTCCGCTGTCCTCCACTTATGTACTACATCAGTCACGTACACGTACGTGCTCCTACATACACCCCCTTCTTAAAAAAGGAGAAAAACATATAACAATCCAAAAAAACATTATTAAATCACAACTTGTTTACAATATCGAATTACGATAAACTTGTCTCATGAACATATGTTTCCTTGCTAACCTTGGCACAATGACTTCGAACCGTTTTGCTCACTCAGCGTTCTAGCTTGACCTATTGTTTAAAGCGAGTTGTTTGCTCTTTTGCAATTTCCGTATCTTGGAACGCGGATGTAAATGTGGTCGATTCTACGCGTGACAATGCATCAGCGATGTATCAGCATATGTGCTCCCATTACGTGACGTATATCACTTGCAAATTCACTAATAAACAATAACTGTGGGGCACGTCTCGGTACTTCCTTATTCAACTTTATTTTCTAACACATATATATGAGTGGTTTGTGGTCTGTATAAACCGCAAAATCTCTCTCTACCTTCACTCAAATCTCAAAAATAAATTATACCCGAATAAATCGCCAAAAGTTCCTTGTCGTATGTACAGTACTTTTCTGGGATTCCGTGGGTTGCAATACCACGCCTGACGCGTCTGCCATAAGAGCTAACTCTGCCCCTGGACTTGGGTGCGATACGTGGCAGCATTTTGTAAGTTTTCCTTACTCCTTTAAAATGCTCTAATTGCCTCTTCAGTCCATACTATTCTACTCTTATCCTTTTTTGCACCGTGTAAATACTTATCTAAGATTTCTTGCACTTGTGCAGCGTTTGCTATGGGCGCTCTACAAAACTTTAACATACCCAAAACCTGCGTAACTGCTCTACTGTCTTCGGTTTTGGATAGTCCTGAATAACCTTGACTTTATCAGGTAAAGGACTTAATCCATTTTCCGAGACCTCGTAACCTAAAAAATCTATTTAATTTTTCTCAAAAATACATTTTCCTATATTCATTGCCCTTTTATATTTCTGCAACCGCTCCTAGTTTTCCGCTTGCTTCTTATTTCACGCACATGGCTGCTACCAACGCGTAGCATTTTCCTTGAACCGAAAATGGAACCTGCACAGCCAATCTGGATCACCTGGAGCTCTTCTCTTCCGCGAACCAGACCTATTCCCGTTCCATTTCTGCCGGCTCCTGCTTCTCCCGCGCTCTCGGCCTTGATCCTCGGTGCGTAATGAGGCCACTTCTAAAGCGAGTTTCTTCATCTGGTTTTCATTCTCGACGCTCCCGAATACAGCAGCAATGTCGTAGGCGGAGGTGTTCTCTACGATCATGTCCACCATACTTGCCAAACTGTCCAGCGCCTGGTCTTGACATCCCGCAATAACTGTTCTGACGGAGGCTGGCATCCTGGATAGCCACAAGCTTTTTATCGTCTGCTCCGAAACCTGCGCTGTTCGTCCCAACTCTCTCATACGCCGGAGCAGATGCGTAGGCTTCTGCGAACCCAGTTCTAGCTCTGACACGAGCTTCTGGAACTGTCGCTCAGCACTCTCCTCGTAAACTTGCAGCAACCGGTCCTTCAGCGCCGTATACTTGTTGTATTCCGGCGGCGCTGTCAACAGGTCATTCACCTGTCGAATTGAGTCTCTCCCATTTTTGTCTCATCTCCTTGTTTCCGCGGTGTCATTACTGCTTCAAACTGGGCAAACCATAACCGCGGCATGTCAACCCAAAATCAGGAAGTCTCGTTGACACACCTATAGCGGCCAGGGTCAAATCATCGGAATGTGTCCGCTCATCATTCTTGCCTTGCTGACCCGCTTGCCCACTTACTGACGTCGTTTGCGGAAACATTGTTGGAAGTATACAAAAATTACACAGCAACACCAAAAAATATTCTGAATCTTCACTGTTCAATTTTCTGTCGGGGTCACCACTGTAGACCCTCTGCAGATCACGAGTTCGAATCACGTCGGGAACAGATCACGTCGGAACAGATCACGTCGGGGTCACCACTGTAGGTGTTGCTGGTATTGGAGATGGAAATGAAACCACGTCACTGTATAAACTGCTGGTTATATTGTTCTTAACTGTACAAGTGACGCGGGGCGAGAGACTAGCTCGCTCTCCGCTGTCCTCCACTTATGTACTACATCAGTCACGTACACGTACGTGCTCCTACAATATGCTCATTTTTTTAAAATAAAATGTTAGTCATCGACGCCTGGGACCAGCTATAAATTGGAAACTGGAGTGTGACCCTCATCCATCACTCCTGGTGTAAATGGACGTGGTGCGAACGCTAGCCATCATCATCGGTCATGCTCGGTATCGTTACAACTACCCGATTTGTGGGATGGAAAAATGTTTTTCAAATATTTATTTAACAAACCCAAAAATAATATAACAAATCTAAACTAATATTACGTAACTGAAGAGTTTGTTTGTTTGATCGCGCTAATTACACCTACTGAACAGATTTGAAAAAATCTTTCATCGTTGGATATGTTGCTGGTTGCCAGGAAGAGATTGCTCTAATCAATAAGACCGTTATTTGTGGTGTTAGTACATAAGTGTTTTACTGTAATATTTCTGTTTTTGTGCTACAATAAAGATAGAGTTAGAGAGATAGAGTTATCTATCTATCTATTGAATGTAATTGTAGTGTGATGAATTCAAATGTATGCACTGTGTCTGGGTGTTTCTATGTATAATGTATTTAGAACTATATAAGTATTATATCAGCTATCTGGCCGCCATATCACAAGCTTTGCTTAGTTTGGGGTCAGATGGTATTGTGTGTGAATTGTCCACCAATATTTATTTATTTATTATTTCTACGTGATCCTTATGTAATACGAGTATAACCTATAAAAGTGGCACGGGTGAAGCTGGTCGGCCGGATAGGACTTGTTGCTCAGTTCGTTTGTGTGTTATCATACCTTTGCCAATTATTCTACCGCCGAATGCAGCCATATTAAAATATTATTCTGTACTGGTTTGGAAGATACAAAAGGGTTTAAAAAGTGGCAGTCACAGGAACCGCCGATAGAAGTGAAAACTTAATAAGTTAATTAGAATAAGTTAAGGAATAAGTTAATTAGAATTTAATCATATAACTGCAGTAGGGTTACACACTATGACACCTGAATGACTATATACTTCTTATGATATACTTCTATTACGTATGTTGGTGACGCGACTTCACCATATTGCACCCATCGAAAAAGCGTTTAAAATGCCGCTCTGCCGCTCCGAAATTACGCCACTATATTACGCACGTCGATGTCACGACCCCATAAGATTTCCCCTAACAAAAATGTTCAAAAAGTATTTAAAATTAAATTCAACCTCCTGGCCACGTGGTTTGACTGCGTAGTTCAATCAATCGGACCACTCTCTCTGAATTTAATTTTAAATTCAACCAAATTTCATAAGAATTTCACTATAGAGGTACATGTTAGTAAATGTTAGTTTTTTGCTCATATTTCAAAAACCCTCTGACTCCAAAATCTGATCTGACCATAAAATGTATTTGCGACTACTTCTGAACTATATTAACTACCAAACCAAAAAAGAATCACCAATATTGATTAGCAATTGAAGGACAAATCACGTAACATATCCGTACATACAAAAAAAAAACATATCTACGAAGCGAAGTGTTAATGAAGAACTACCTATTTTTTTAAATGGGTTAAAAAACCGTTAGGCAGTGTAGCGTAAGACAAGGAATGATTTAAAAATGTGTTCGTTTGACAAAACATAGTCTTCTGAAAGTTAGTTATTGGTATTTTTTCTAAAATCCTCGAAAAAGAATGCTCGTAGCTCGAAAAAGCGACATCGTTTAATGGTTGATGTTCCAAAGACACGAACGAAGAGATTTGACTCTACTTTCGTGATAAGAACGTCTAGGCTGTGGAATACGTTGCCTGAGAGGGTTTTTCCCGATAGCTACAATCTTTGTGTTTTCAAATCGAGAGTGAATCGGTTTCTTCTAGGTAAACACGCTCCATCGTAGACCGCATCATCGTTTAACATCAGGCGAGATGGCGGTCAAGTGTAAACCTATAAAAGTAAAAAAAAAAAAGTCCTAAAGAGTTTAGTTACCTTATCTGGTGAGGCCAGCGGTCCCGCGCCATGTACTCAATCAAACAGTGCTTCTCTTTTGGGTATTCCTGACATTTATCAGGATGTACTGAAACAGAGACAAGAACAAAATTAAAAATTTTGATTAACCCCCGACTACCTTAGATTTGTTATCTGTACAACATTGTACTAGTCAAGCCCTTTCATTTGATACCCATATTAAGGGAATTGTGAAAAAGGAAATGTAATTCGCCATTTTGTGGTAGCGGCCATCTTGGATTTGAAATTTGTCATAGTGCAAAGTATTCTACTAATCAAGCCCTTTCATTTGATACCCATATTGAGGTAGTAGTGAAAAAATATTAAATAATTCGCCATTTTGTGGTGGCGGCCATCTTGAATTTGAAATTTGTTATAGCGTTTAGTACTCTACTAGTCAAGCCCTTTCATTTGATACCCATATTGAGGCAGGTTGTGAAGAAATATTTTGTCCGCCATTTTGTGGAGGCGGCCATTTTGAATCGATATTAACCAAACATAGCTAAGAACACCCGCACGGATATTAACTTTCAAATATAAAAAACCGCATCGAAATCGGCCCATCCGTTTGAGCTCTACGGTGCCACAGACAGACACACACACAGACAGACAGACAGACAGACAGACAGACAGACAACGACGTCAAACTTATAACACCCCTTTTTTGTCGGGGGTTAAAAAAACATGTAAAGTCAGATGTTTTTTTTTGTTGCGCGATGTGCCCGTGTTCCACACATCATCAAGATGGGGAGGTATAACAGGAGGTAGGATAGGACCAGTGCAGTCGGGCCACGGTGGAATGCGGAAGAGTACTCGTATCCCACCATCATTTTTTAAATAGTATAGACTATAGAATGACGACAGCAGCAGATCCTGTGCTTGACAGTTTCCTAAAGAAGTTTCACAAAGAAATTCACTTAGTACAAGTAATGTACGAGTAAATTCACTTATTTCTTTCTGCCCAAAAACTATCTTTGCCTGCCCATACAGCACAGTGACAAGCAGCTAATGGAAATGAAGATCCATCACTTCAATATAAGATTTTCTTATCTTTAACTTTTTAACTTTTATAGATTTACGCTTGACTGCAATCTCGCCTGATGTTAAGCGACGATGCGATCTCTCTTCTAATTTCACTGGAAACATTGACCTTCAAACCGGAAAACAGTAATGTTTGCATTGCACGTTGGTGAAACACCCCATAGGTTTAGTGGGTAAGCCATCATTTCGGTGACCGAGCGTCCCACATATCACATTATTACTGGCCCTTCAAGTTTTTTTGGTCGAAACCAATTTAGTTGTAAATTTAAGATTGATTAGTTAGCTCTTTCATGTCATTTTCACATTTAATTAATTACTTTAAATTTGGTTCCATCAGTAGGATGACTCAATATCCAAATTAAAAAAATACACGAAGGGCACTCACATCCACTGCACGCAAGTAGCGCTGCTATTGACACCAAGATAACAGGCCACAACCGCATGTCGATTCACGGATGAGAGGTTATCTCTAACTGATAGTGAGGAATGAACAATTGAAGCAAACCGCTTTGTTTACCAACTGATTACCAACTGGATACGGATTTCGAGTTATTATATGCTATTGGGTGATCGTTAAGTTAGGTACTATCTTTGTTTATGTATTCATTTCTGAAAACAGTAAAATTAAAGTACATTTAGAGATTAATAAACCACGCTACTAGTTTTATTATATCTAAATAAGTAGTCGAGAGGCGTGCCAAAAGGCTCATAGGCAAAGACATTCTAGTGCGAAAAAGCCTTCAAAGTCTTGAACATCGCCAAAAATTGCTAGCTTATCGGTTTTTATCGGATACACTTCGGAGAGTGTGCAACTGATCTGCATGATCTCATACCACCTTGCCCTTTTTTTTATCGTACTTCTCGTAAGTCGAAGAAGCGGCACCGTTTCATCGTGGATATTCCAAAGACACGGACGAAGAGGTTTGACTTTACGTTTGTGATAAGAACGTGCTGTGGAATGAGTTGCCTGAGTGGGGTTTTCCCGATAGTTATAGTCTTGGTGTCTTCAAATCGAGACAGTGAATCGGTTTCTTCTAGGGAGACACGCTTCATCGTAGACCACATCGTCGCTTAACATCAGGCGAGATGGTGGTTAAGTGTATACCTATAAAAATTAAAAATAAAAATAAAATAAGTAAATACTAAATAGCAATACCATTCTTTATTAGGTATTTTAAATTTTAATCACTTACCCTATAAGAAATAAGAAAATAAAGACGAGTAAATAATATTTCAAACGTACTTAGTTAAAATAGCGTCTAAACAACCAGATAGCGATCTCATTTTCTCAAGCAATTTAACATTTCATTTGATCTCAATCATTTAAATAAGTGTAATGGTAGCCGTCTACAGCAGCGCTGACGAAAATAACGTTGAATTATTTTTCGTATTTGCTACTGCGTTTTGATAATTAGAAATGGAAAAATGTAAATTAATTTACTCAGTTAGCTATGAAGATGAATAAATATAATGTTCCCACTGTTGGAACTCTGGGCCTTTTCTCACAGGAAGAGAGCTTTGGCCATAATACCACACCTTTGCCAGTTATTCTACCGCCAACCAGTAATGTGAAAACATTACTATGTTCCGGTTTGAAGGGCAATGTTTCCAGAGAAGTTACAGGGCTTAGAGATTTAACATCTTAGAATAGAATAGAATAGAATAGAATAAATTTATTATCAATGCTAGTTACACTCACAAAATATTTATAACTAAACATCCTGAGTATTTCTCAGCAGACTCGTCAAGTAGGTACAAATTTGTAGGTAGGTAATTACATTGATAGTTAGTAATAATTTAAAATAACAACAATAACATAATTAATAAATTCAGCTGTAAAAGGGCTGTGTCAAAGTTTTCTTTTAATTTGTAATAGAAATAATAAATAAATAAATGAAAGCGACAGTAGCAAATATTCCCTAAGATTAATACGATAGATGCAATGATCCAAAGTTAGATCCTTGCTAGTCGATGGGGTGAGAACAACGTAATTGAAATCTGACTTACATACTAATCAGAAGGTCACCTCTAAACAGTCCATTTGTCCATGTCCCTGGAGCATACGAGTAGGACTTGCTTAGACTTAGATTTCTGGGTGATGAGCGCAGTGCAGTGCTAGGTAATGATTTGGACTCTTCATGTTCCAATAGCTGCGTGTCACTGTGCTGTTATGTGGCAGGCATGTTGTTTACCATCAGGCACATGTCTTGCTCGTCTCGTCACTCTTGATTAAATAAAAAACCCTCCCAACCCAGTTGCAGTTTCTTTTTTAACCACCGACCAAAAAAAGGCGTGTTATACGTTTGACGTCGATGTCTGTCTGTCTGTCTGCCTGTGTGTGTGTCTGTCTGTGGCACCGTAGAGCTCAAACGGATGGGCCGATTTCGATGCGGTTTTTTATTTGATGGTTTATTTCTGTGCGGATGTTCTTAGCTATGTTTGGTAAATATCGATTCAAGATGGCCGCCTCCACAAAATGGCGGACAAAATATTTCTTCACAACCTACCTCAATATGGGTATCAAATGAAAAGGCTTGACTTGTAAAATACTATGCACTATGCAAATTTCAAATCCAAGATGGCCGGTGCCACAAAATGGCGAAATACTTTTTTTTTCACAACTTCCTCAATATGGGTTTCAAATGAAAGGGCTTGACTAGTAGAATGTTGTACAAATTACAAATCCAAGGTAGTCGGGGGCTAATCAAAATTTAGTGCTCGCTTTAAAAAAAAAAAAGAATTTTATTCAAATTACTGTACGCAAAATACGACGCGCTTTTTTTGAACAATATCATTGAAATATTGGGCTAGTCCTGTGGTAAGCTGAAAGAGCAGTTTTATAATCATCACGCTCGTTCTATTTAATGATCATTCATGTAATTCTTTCAGAGTAGAGTGTAGAAGATTGTTCTCATCTCCACATTTAGCAATAATATTGAGTTAATTTATCTTGTTTTTTTTATGTACAAATATATACATAGTACTGTTGTAGGTGTTAGATGTAGGTGAATTAGGACAATTTGGTGGAACCTGTTCCACCAAATTGTCCTAATTCAACCATCAGACGAGAGTTTTTCTCGTCCTGTCACTGAATCCTAGTGCTAGTTATTGTAGTATCAAACAGTAATGTACACATATTACTGTATTCCTGTTTGAAGGGCAATGTTTCCAGATAAACGAGCAGTCGAAGAGATAAACCATATTACTTTCGTAACAAGTGCTAGGTTGTCATTTGGAGTTGAACGGTTCAAATTGCTTTGTGACAGACCTGTTGCTTATCACCAGACGCATGTCTCGTTGGCCCTGTCATTCTTAATTATAAAAGAAACATGTTTTATCTTCACCTACTTTACTCTATTTAGGTTCTACCGTCTGTAGTTTTCTCTTTGTGTTCTTATGTGTCTGTCTTGAATGTGTGTTAGTTATCCGTAATGTAGTACATAGGTATAATTTAACGTATTTGCTAAATCACTGTTAGCTATTTTGTCTTGTTGTATAATTCAGTCGTTGGGTAGAGCATTGGTTTTTTATGTGCCATTTTTAGTAAAAACCGTAACCGATCCCCAACATATTATGCAGTAGTTTAATATTGATTGGCATAGAGCTTGATACATAATGTTGAGTGTGGATTAATAGATTAAGTAATTCGTTTCAATAGTTTATTTTAAAGTGAAAAATATATTTTTCGTCTACTAAGTGAACGCTATATTGAGTTAAGTGGTCGTTCGAGTGACTTGCTTGCGCCACTCTCCTCGTGCAAACTAACTTTAATTGCAGACTCAATTACACGCTACGTAATCTTCGACGCTTTCGCAAGAAAGTGCTCCAGTTTATTTAGGCGACCAATTTCGGTACACAGAGTTTTCGTATCATTATACTTATAATGCAGGTAGTTTTGAATGTGCAGTATTATATCTTTGCAGTTTAATGAATGTTATATTCGGTGGTATAGTCACCAGCTCCGACAGCCGTGATCGTCTAGTGGTTAGGACCCTACGTTGTGGCCGTAGTAACCCAGGTTCGAATCCTGGTCACGGCAGTGTCGTACACTGTCACGGGGAGCTATTTTTTTTTTTATTTCCTCATTAAATAAAGTATAGAATTAACCAACCTTATCTGTTTTCAATATAATTAACAACCTTATCTGTTATGTAACTGAATTGTTATCTCAATTTAACTTTAACATTAAGTACAGCGACCGTAGATCCAACACCATAAATGTTTTTGCTTTACAAATTCACAAGAATAATATTTCATATTACAATCTTCTAGTAAGAATGGCTCGACTATATAATGAATTAGTCAGTAAAAAGAGTGAGTTAGACTTATTTTGTACAAAATTTACAGCTTACAAAAATAATTTGAAAGATGTCCTCTATACCAAACCCAAGTCGGGTATAACATCAGAGTTTTGCCTGGCAGCCACACCAAGCACATAATAATTAAGTATGTTATAAATGTCCTCGCACGGAGTGTGCGCACCTAGCGTCGTCAGTCGCTGTATAGGCGTGCACTCTATATTTCTGTATTCCTTCCGTAATTATGTCTTCATTATTTTGTCTTTATTGTATTAGTCCAATTTTGTAACCTTAGTCCTTTTTATATGTCTGTTCTTTTCGCTATTTTTCGGTATTTATGTATACACTTATTTTTGAGCTGCATCCTAGTCTTAAGTTATGTCTAAGTTTCATATTGTGTTTATGTTTGTGGCTTGTATTGTGTAATAAATAAATAAAAAATAATAATATCTGATTTATGAATCAAATCTCACTAATATTAAAAATGCGACAATCGACGACAAGTATTTTTTTATAAATGTCAAACGCACAAACTATGGATTATAAATTTGATGAAAATTCATTATGCATGATGTCATAATATCATGTTCTAATTGTCTAGTCCCGAATAAAGTCATCCTAACACTTCTATTCTTTCATGTGCGTAATGCGTTAACCTCAAATAACGGTGAAGGAAAACATCGTGGGAAAGCTGACCTGTTCCTAGAATGTTTCGAAATCGTGCGTCATTCGACAACCCGCACTTTGCTAGCGTGGTGGATAATGGCTTCACTCTCTCCCTGTGAGAGTAGGCCCAAACCTCAGCACAGGAAATATTTACTGGACAGCTTATGAACGTCCATTTATTGCTCAATCACGAATTAATGGATCGGATTGTAACTTTTAACACAGATTATAGTCTGGAATAGGCTACTTTTTATCTCGAGAAAATGATTGAACGAAACGGGAACTGCGCAGTAAGAACCGCGGGAGATTGCTAGTACACTATATCTCCTCCAATCAACTGTTCAAGGCAGTAACCTCTCACTAACAGCCATCCAACTTGCCAAGCTCACTTAAGAGCTGGTATTCCAATCAAACTCTGAACTAAAGGCAACGACGTCCACTTAAAGAGAAGCATTCCAATTTAAACTTGAAACTGAGCGCAAGTTTCAATGACTTCGAACTGCAACATCTGGCTTCAATCAAAGGCTACGCCATCATCGACGTCCTTTGGTGAAGTTATCGAACTATGTTATTTCAACGCAAAATCTCTCCCTCAGCATGGTATTATACGACAGTGGCGCTGGTCATCGAGGGTCCAGGACACCAGGACAACAGGAACTAAGCGGGTGAAACCGAGAGACGCTGCAAGCTTAAAGTACTTTATTTCTTATATTAGTTGTAAATGAATTTAAATACATCTACATTACACATATACTCGATATACATTTGAAAAAAAACTAAAAAGGATAGTGCATATGGAAGACCTACAACCAATTCGTAGAATACAAAAACATCGTTAAAAAATTTGATTGACTCACGTCTACCTCGGATTAATAATCTGTACAACATTCTACCGCTTGTTTTCCTTGGTGCAGTTGGGTAGTACAGTTGACCGGACCACGTTTAAACAAAATTAACAGTCGTACAGTTAGCCGAACTAGGCTTTGTTTTCTATTAACCGTGGTACAGTTAACTGGACCACAGCTCTCGAGCCTTATAAGGAGACTCCAATCAACACATCATTGAAAGGATTTTCGTATTTTTTATCTACTAGTCACAGATTTCTAAAACAAAAGGCTACTAGTCAAGCTTTTCATTTGATATCCATATTGAGAGAGTTGTGAAAAAAGAAATGTATTTCGCCATTTTGTGGTAGCGGTCATCTTAGACTTGAAATTTGTCACAGTACATAGTATTCTACTAGTCAAGCCCTTTCATTTGATACTTATACCGAGGTATGTTGTGAAGAAATATTATGTCCGTCATTTTGTGGAGGCGGCCATCTTGAATCGATATTTATTCATCTAGGATTACAACGGTATACAATGAGTAGGTAGGTACATTGGTGTGACAATGCGATACACATTATATTATTATTGCTGTACATAGGGTATTGCGTAAAGTAAAAATAGCTTATTACTAATTTATTACATAGAATTAAATGTAATTAAAGGGACAGAGGTTGTTAGATTGGTGACCTTGAAACATTTTGTCATGCAGTAAGTCGTCTATTTTGTAATAGCACTTTTTCAGTAAAATGTCTTTCATATTTTATGAATTTTTTGGAATTAGTTTCCTCTCGTAAATTTTTCGGCCGGTGGTTATTAATTTTGAACATCATGTAATGAGGACCTTTGCGGACTATTTCTAGCTTTGGCTCAGGTGCAACTATTTGATGTTTTCTGCGATTTTTTGCGAGTGTTTGTATTGAAAGTGAAAAGATTAGGGTGTTGTTTAACAAAGATTGCAGCCTTTAATATGTACTTACAAGGTAGAGCTAGTATTTCCTGTTGCATAAAATGAGGCCTGCAGCTGTCTCGTTGGCGAATGTTCATTATAATTCGTAAACACTTCTAACGTAACGAAACGAACGTTCTAGCATAACGAAAATTTCGCCTACGTCGGAGCTGTTGCCCCAACTTATAATAGCATATTTCAGCCAAGAGTGAGCGTATGTGTAGTATGCGCTTTTGGCGGTTTGAATATTTTTCTTTAACACGGACAAGCCGTACGGGAACTGTGGTATTTCATATTTTTTTCTTAACATGGTTTTGCCAGTTTTGGTGGGTGTGGTTATGCCTAACAGTGTAGTCGACTGCGTTTATTTTGTGTTTAATGCGTTTTCAATGGTAGAGAGATCTATTGATTTCCTTTGCGGTGGGTGGAATTGAATTAATTTAGTTTTAGTTTTATTAAGTTCAAAACCAAACATAGCTAGGAATATCAACACAGAACTTAACTTACACCTTTACGGTGCGACTGACAGACAGATACACAGACAGACATCGACGTCAAACTTATAACACCCCTTTTTTGGTTAGGGGTTAAAAAAAGTAATTTTTGATATGTCTGGAAGTACGCAGGGACAACCGATTTGAAAATAAAAGTGGTCAAGTGCGAGTCGGGCTCGCTCATGAAGGCTTCCGTAGCAGCAAGTAACATAATACAAAAGTTCTTGTACTTCGTTGTTACTTTAATCAGTGTTTTAACAATAGTCAATTTATGACGTATTAAAATAAAACTTATAGATATCATTCAAACCAATTTTCGTTGATAGTTTACATGGTAACGTACATCACACACTTTTTGAATTTCAGTTCTATGTATGGGACACCCCTAAAAATGTTTGCTTTTTTCTATTTTTTGTATCAAAATCTTAATACGGTTCACAGATTAAGTACATCTACTTACCAAGTTTCAATAGTATAGTTCTTATAGTTTCGGAGAAAAGTGGCTGTGACATACGTACGGACAGACAGACATGACGAACTTATATGGGTTTCGTACTTTGCCATTTGGCTACGGAACTCTAAAAATCGAAATCAAAGTTTCTATATTTGAATAGAAATTTTCCAAGCTCATGTATTGTAAGACGCATGTAGGTATATCAAAACATTATCCAACTATTACCTACGATCCTCGCATTCCACGTGTATTCGTATGTACAGACAAACAAGATCAATGAGGCTTAAGGCTATTTATATTGTTAAAGTTTTGAATGAGGGTTGTCTCGAATTAGAAGATCAGTTTGTTTGTGTAAATAGGGGATAGAAGCTTTGAAACTATTTAAGTCAGTTAGAAATTTTCGAAGGTATTGTGGTGATTTTTGCTTAAACTTACTAACCCAATATCAAGGGCAGCATGGCAACATGGGCAGGTATCTATTTAGCCCATGCTCAGGTCTTATGCATCATAGATGGCCTGGCCCAAAATATTACACTGACCATACAGCGTGCGACGGCCGCCATCATCATCATCATTATTGCCAACCTTAATCTATACTAATATTATAAAGCTGAAGAGTTTTGTTTGTTTGAACGCTAGGATCTCGGGAAGTGCTGGTCCGAATTGAAAGATTATTTTTCTATTGGATAGTCCATTTATCGAGAAAGGCTATAGGCTATAGAAAATAACGCTACTATTAACAGAAGCGGAGCATGAATCAAGAATGTAACAAAATCGGGGAAAAATATTCTTTTTTGAGAGTTTTCGTACGTTTCGTGCTTTGACATGACACATGACAGCATGTGTCAAGATTGCGTCATTGAATATCACAGATTACATACCTCTTGAATATAAAACCTTTGTTAATCTCTGAGTCGGTACGACCAATTTCCGACAGGTGGCGTAGCAGGTAGCTGAAGAGGTGTTTCACCGTTGGATATGTGCGGGATCTCGATGAGTGCTATATATGTTCCACGGGCGAAGCCGGGCGGACATCTAGTTACATATATAATATAAATCAACAGTCTACTAAATGTGCCGACTGCTGGGACTCGGGACTCGGGGCCTTCTTTCGCAAGTTAAGATAGAGACGAGGCTATAATCCATTACGCTGGCTAAGTGCGGGTTGGTGAATGTAACATGCCCTCGAAAGATTGTAGTAACAAATCGTTTTCTCAAGATGTTTTCATTCACCGTTTTTTTGAGTTAGCGGCATAATGCACGTGATTTCGAGAAGACAGTGGTGCGCATGGGATTTGAACCATGGGCTGGGATTGGCAGCTGCCACGCCGTTCTCTTTTTTTTTAATAAAAAGTGACGAGACGAGCAGGACATGTGCCTGATGGTAAGCAACATGCCTGCCACACAACAGCACAGTGACACGCAGCTATTGGAACAAGAAGAGTCCAAATCATTACCTAGCACTGCACTGCGCTCGTCACCCAGATATCTAAGATGTTATATCTCTAAGCCCTGTAATTTCTCTGGAAACATTGCCCTTCAAACCGGAACACAGTAATGTTTGCACATTGCTGCTTGGCGGTAGAATAACCGGCAAAGGTGTGGTACTTCCCCAGGCGGACTCTGCCAAGAGCCCTACCACTACAACAACTCTCTCGACAACAACTCAACTTCTCTCGACTAGACTAGCCATAACTTAATGACACGGTTAAGTTACGGCTGATCAAGCTACCTACCCATCATGACGCGACCATTATATTCAAGCCTCTGTATATCTTATCATGCCATTTCTCGTCTCTGCCGTGCCTATAAAGTCCAGGATCGAACAGTAACAGTGTCAACTAATGTATTTGTCTATTACCTCATTATTTTTAACGAAATGTTTGATTTGGTTTATTAACGTGCGCTTGCTTAGTACTTTAAATTTCATCCACAAATAGACACGATATATACCCTAATTATTACAAAAAAAAAACTTGAGAGGTGTCAAGGGACACCCGGATGGAACGAAGTTTCTTTCAATTAATTAGTGAAGGAATTATTATTATTATTTATTATTTACAAAAAACCTGTATACACTCAACAAAAATAATCGTCGCGACACCACACTGTTCAATGCGAAATAGAAATGAAAATATCTGGCTTGCTTTCTATAAGAGAGAGAGAGAGACAGAAAAACATGCGACGCCGCACAGCTTACAATAGCAAAAAGTGTCGTGACAACTTTTCGTAAGAATTTTTTCCGTCTAGCCCCCTTTCACAACGCGCGATAAGAAACTTCGTTCCAATAAATTGACCGTCATAGGAACTGCCGATAGAAGTGAAAATTTATAACTCAGAATTTGACAGCTTACTTTGGAAACCACGCGGCTGACACCGGAGGTATCGCCAATGGCTATGGTCCCGAGTTTATTAAACATTCCCGTGATGCTAGAAAGCCCACGAAAAATGTGTGTATGGCGCGCCAAAAAAAATAGCTCCCCGTGACAGTGTATGACACTGCCGTGACCAGGATTCGAACCTGGGTTACTACGGCCACAACGTAGGGTCCTAACCACTAGACGATCACGGCTGTCGGAGCTGGTGACGGGGTCCGACGAAATTCGCTTTACTTGGAATATTTGCGACAGAAACTGGAGCACTTTCACTTTACTGCGCGCGAGTGCTGACCGCGGGACGGTGAGTGCAGCAATTGATTAGTATCAACTTTGTCATTATATAGATAGATAATTATTTATTGACACATTAACATATCATCACAACACATCCTAGTTGCAAAAATATCAACAACTAAAACTTAATTTAAGATCATAACACGTCAATTACAATATTGTGTCTGGGTGTTTTCTATGTATTATAAGTATGTACATATTTAAAAACTATATAAATATTACTTATATCTGGTATCTGGCCGCCATAGTACAAGCTTTGCTTAGTTTGGGGTCAAATGGTGTTGTGTGTGAGTTGTCCACGAATATTTATTTATTTAATACAAGAGTTACATACAAAACCGTTATTACATTTTTACGCACATACTCGAAACTGCTGAGGAAATATAGGTACGAGTACTAGATACAATTAATAGGTGAACCAAAAACTTTGGGCCACTTTTTTAGCAAAATTGCACGCACGAAAGAGTACGAAATTACGCACACTTATAGAATAGAATAGAAAGAAAGAATAGAAAACATTTATTGTCAATGCTATATAGTTACACTCACAAATATCCATTATAATTAAACATCATGAGTATTTCCATGCAGACTCGTCAAGCACAAATTTTATCAGGCATTACATTGATATTTAATATAATTAATTGTAATTACTTACAAGAAAAACATAATTAATAACTTCAGCTGTAAAAGGGCTATGTATAGGTAAAATTCTTAAATTTGCGATAGAAAAAGTAAATAAATGAAAGCGACAGCAAATATTCTCATAATAAATTTTTACAATAGATGCAATGATTCAAGAGATCATTGCTGATCAATAGGGCTAAAAACAAAGTTTAAAATTGACTTATAAATTAGAAGATCACTTCCCAACAATAACACAACAACTATATTCACTGACACACACTTATATACAGTTTACTAGCAGTGCCCCGTGGCTTGACATGCGTGGTTCCTGGTCTAGTTAATTCTTAGGGATAAAAATGCGCATGCGAACTAGGCCCTATTACCACTTTCACGATACGTACATTTGTTTAGTTGTACCATTCATGGTACTTGCGATACATCGATATTTCTGATGGTACTACTGATCCCCAAATAATTGTCTCTAGTACCATTAATGGTACTAAGGATACAAAGTTGTGTCATTTGTTCCATCAATGGTTCAAATAAATGGTACCACTGACATTAAGGCTGTATTTTCAGACTATAATGTAACTGTACTCCAAATTTTAGCCCGATTGTTCTGATGTGTTTTTTTAAACTTTTATAAATTAACACTTGGCCGCCATCTCGCCTGATGTTAAGCGACGATGCGGTCTACGATGCAGCATGTTTACCTATAAAAAACATAATCATTCTCGATTTGAAGACACGAAGATTGTAACTATCGGGAAAACCCCACTCAGGCAACGTATTCCATAGCCTTGACGTTCTTTTCACAAAAGTAGAGTCAAATTCCTTCGTTCGTGTCTTTGGAACATCAATCATGAAATGATGTCGCTTTTTCGAGCTCCGAGCATGCCATGAGCAATGCATGGTATTAGATCATGCAAATTGAGCAATAAACATCCAAAGATTGATTTATTATATTAAGTAGGATATAAAGAAGGGCAGTAGATAATGCTAATATAAGACAAAGTACTTTATTCATAAATGTACAATTTACACGTCAATTAATAAAAAACAAAAACAAAAGAAAGAGAATACAAATTGTATACCTTTTCAAAGTTTGAAATGACTACTTTGCTGTACTATATATAAAAACGGCGAAATATATAATTTTGTAATTTAGTTTCTTACGGTACGCTTGGACGTGAGTGAGTATATATTCTAATATCCAATCTTTCTCGTAACTGGCCAATCAGGCGGATTTACTCACATAGTATCCCTTTACCATGACAAAAAGTATCATATTTGTTTTTTAGACCATAGTACAGACTATAGAGTCTATCTGGAAGGATAGAAGAGAGGCCTTTACCCAATAGTGGCACAATCTAGGCTAGTAATCATAAAATAATGATCTTTCTGGTAAACCGATCTCAGCGCCGGGCTGTGAACGTCGATATCACCGTACCACATGATGACATCCTCGTGAAAGCCGAGAAGGACAAGCTTACCAGTTACCTTGACTTGGCTAATGAGGTTACCGCCATGTGGAATTTTGATTCGACAATCATAGTCTCAATAGTATATATATTTATTTAAATTATTTATTTTTAATTGTGTCGGCAAACGGCCTTATAGCGAAAAGTCTCCACCAACATCTCAAGAGACTTTCGCTATATGTTTGGATAGCAAGATGCAGAAGGCGGTCATCGTCGACACAGCGCGCGTCGTCAGAAGGTTCCTCACTTGGCAGCCCTAACCACCGGTAGCTTGGGCCCTGGCCCGCTGCTGGCGGCAAAATTTTGTTTAGGTTTTTATGTTGTTTTTATATATTGATGTTGTAAAAATCTAAACTTAAGAAAAAAGAATAAATGACTAAAGAATAATAATAGTCTAATGGTGTCCCAAATTTCAGTCGGGCCCATCAACCCGTTGTCAATTTATACTCGCTTTGTACGGAAATATTGTGTGCAGTTTCTGGTTCCTTAAGTGTTATCATAATGGTGTTTGTTACGGCGACATCACAATAGAGCGTGTGATGCTCGACCCTTTTCGTAACTTTTTAGGGTATCGTACTTCAAAAAGAATTAGGAATCACGCACTAGGTACCGCGTCTTATTTATGTTGCTGCCTGTTTCTTCAGAGTTATCTCAAGGGACTAGTAATTAATATTCGTTTTTTTATTAAAAACTAGCAGTACCCTGCCACGCTTCGCTGTAGCACATTATGATGCAAAAATTAGATAAAAACAATCCTTGATGCGGATTTTATATCATTCTAAAATTTCAGCTTGATCGGTGCAGAACTTTTTTAGTTTTTGAAGCGCACACAAACCAACATAACGTTTTTATATATAAAGAAGATAATAGCTGAACCTTGCGCGCGTTGCTACAACATCTATCGAAAATTGGTCATACTAACTCAGATTTAGAACAAATTTGGTTAGCTTAGGTTATAATGACGCAACCTTAAAAGATAGACACATGCTGTCATTGACTTCGGCGCACGACGAAAACTCTCAAAAAGGAATATTTTTCCCGTTTTTTGTTACATTCTTCATTAATGCTCCGCTTCTATTGATAGTAGCGCAATGTTATATAACCTACAGCCTTCTTCGATGTATGGCCTATCCAACAGAAAAATGATCTCTCAATTCGGATCAGTAGTTCCGGAGACCTTAGCGTTCAAACAAACTCTTCAGCTTTATAATATTAGTGTAATATATTACAGGAGAAATGTATTTGCGAAAATTGTGTTCGTATTCTTCATGGTGCATATATTTTGAAATTCCTAGTAGGGGCGTATGGTTTATAGTAACTCGCGCCCGTTATGTTTCCTCGACAAAAGTATTTGATATATGCATTAAAAATAGATAGATGGATAGGTTAACTCTATATTTAAATTAGATACACAATATATTATTTTATTACTAGGTAGTATCAATTATATATATATATATTTATAAAATG
This sequence comes from Ectropis grisescens, assembly GCA_017562165.1. NCBI lineage: Eukaryota > Metazoa > Arthropoda > Insecta > Lepidoptera > Geometridae > Ectropis > Ectropis grisescens. The sequence goes on from CM029771.1 coordinate 2,640,330, forward strand.
TACATACAATTTGATAAATGTGTTTTTTCAGCATGTTATCTAACTGTGTGTACCTCAACCCAAGCTGTAAAGCCGAAATTGAGAAAAAATTAAGCTGCCAAGTGCGAGTCGAACTCGCCCATGAAGGGTTCCGTAGCAGCAAGTAACATACTCGTAATACATAAGTTCTTGTAGTTCGTTGTCACTTTGATCGAAGTTTTAAAAATAGTGTATTTATGACGTACTAAAAAAGACTATTCACCAGATCGAGTTCAAATAAATTTTCAGTGACAATTTGCATGGCAATGTACACCATATATTTTTTGTAGTTATAAAATTCTCTTACCATACGTAAAAGTTTCAGGGAAGGAGAAACACACGTTTTACCAGTTTGGAAGTGTCTCTCACGCAAATTATTCAGTATAGAAAAAATAATATTAGAAACCTCAACATCGTTTTTCAATACCTATCCATAGACACCCCACACGTATGGGTTGAATGAATTTTTTTTTGTGATTTTCAGTTCTAAGTATTGGGCACAGCCAAAATTTTTAAATATTTTTGAATAAAAATCTGAATGCGTTTCACAGAATACATCTACTTGCCAAGTTTCAACAGTATATAGCTCTTATAGTTTCGGAAAAAAGTGGCTGTGACATACGGACGGACAGACACATAACGAATATATATACATAATGACAGAGAGAATCTATAAGGGTTCCGTTTTTACGGGTCCGTAAAAACGGACCCTTAAAACATCCAAACTTTGATAAATGAGTTAGGATTTATGAAAATTTTACGGAACCCAATGAGAATATGAGATTTACTCTTGTCCAATTTACACAAAAAGGGAATGCTTCCGTTGCAAGAATATTTATCACATTTTTCATACGTAATATCTATCGTAGGCAGGACGATCGTAGAGCTGTACCGTAGATGGTAGACATAACGTGTAGGCGTAGCACATGTGATGTGAACGCACAGAATAATCTGCCTTCACCGCGATTGCTTTTAACACGTTTTTTGTTTGTTTGCATGTAGTGGTAGTGTCGTTGTGGTCTCTTTGCAGAGTCCGTCTGGAGAACTACCACACCTTTGCCAGTTATTCTACCGCCGAGCCGTAATGTGCAAGCAGTACTGTGTTCCAATTTGAAGGGCAATGTGTCTAGTGAAATTACAAGATATAGAAATAAAATATGACGAGTGACATGGGTGACGAGTTCAGTGCAGTGCGTGATAATGATTTGGACTCGTCATGTTCCAATAGCTGCGTGTCACTGTGGCACGTGGCAGGCATGTTGCAGGCACATGTCCTGCTCGTATCGTCACTCTATATCTATACTATTAAATAAAAAAGGATCTCTATGAATCCATATATCTGCAGTATATTAATGGGATCTGACAAAGATAGTTCTCAATTTCACCATGTGTGGCGCTAATATTTGATTTTACGAACACAATGTTTATTTCTTTCATAACAGTAAGCTAATGACACATACATATATACATAATTATGTATAATAGAGTCTACTTTTAAGCACAGATATAACTGTAATGACTCCGCCTCTCTAGAGGTATATTGTTTCATTTTGATATAAACATTTCATAACGCCACTCTGGTATTATAATGTCACTCTGGTAAACGAAATTGAGAACTATCTTTGACTTGTCTATTTGCATCATGAAAACGCATAATTATAAATAACCGGCCTTCCTCCCTCTCGGTGTCACCTAGGTGCTCACTTTTTTAGCCTGTGTCCCCAGTAGGCAAACTGTTAGCGGCCGAATGAGATAGCGGCATATCTGTCCAGTATGCCCTTCCATATATATTATATCAAAAGGAGTGTCCACATTCTGCCAGCTTTATTTATTTATTTGGGGTATACATCGCATCATAATATGTAAATGAGTAACATACATTATTAAAATGCACTACAAATAACGTTACACATTACCCTGTAGCGTGGGCATTGCGAATAGTATTGTATTATGTGTTTATCAATTAAACATTTAAAGGTATACAATTCATGGTATTGAAACGTCTTTCCTTACCTTCTAGATTCTTCTATTTTATAATAACAGTTGTGAGTATTTGTTTGAGGTTATGTTTAAATGTCGTTTTAAAGTGGCTTTGCGTTCACCATACGTTGTTTGCGCAAAACTAGCAAACTGAGGACATTCCATTTTAAATATATGGAAGTACATACTAGACCGATACGCAGCTAGTTCAGTCGGTCGCTACAAGTTTGCTCACTAGGGATACAGCCTCAGCGTCACTGTAAGGAGAAATAAGGAAGTAGTAAATAGACGATACATATTTATAGAATTAAATAGAACCGATCTGCGGATGAGAAAGGACTTGGAAGGACACTTGACTTCAATATACTATCAAATCAAAGCGAATACTACTATCATGTACTATTCGTATTTGGGTCGAGTTGCCTTATTACACTAGCAGCAGCCTACGGTTTTACTCTTGTAGTTACCGATCCCGTGATTTTCCAAAAAAAAAAAAGCTATATGTTGTGTTACACTTTTATCTATCTTTGTATAAAATTTCATCCAAATCAATTTAGTAGTTTTTGCTTTATAGAGTAAAAAATACACAGTATTAGTGGAGCCCCAAACTAAACAAAGCTTTTATGTACTATGGGAGACAGGTAGCAACATAGAAACATACACATAGAAAACCCCCAGGAACAGATACACACATACTTTCATAATATTAGCAAAAACATTCTACATAAATTAGACAAGGTTGCTAATAATAATTTTTTTAAATTTAAAGGTTAAATAAATTATACTACACTCGTATTTAATAAGGAAAAAAAACAATAAAAAATAGCTCCCCCCGTGACAGTGTACGACACTGCCGTGACCAGGATTCGAACCTGGGTTACTACGGCCACAACGTAGGGTCCTAACCACTAGACGATCACGGCTGTCGGAGTTGGTGAGAGGTTTGACGAAATGCTAAAAGCCTTTTTAGCAAAATAACGGTATAAAAGCGCTTTCACAATAATTATCAACGGTCCAGCGAACGCGTTAAAAGCCAGAAGAGTGCAATTTTTCAATCTGTGTGGTCATTACTTCGACGATTTACGACGCCGGCATACAGTCATAAAACGGCTGAGGGACTAACGAGCAACTAAAATCATGTACTTAGCGGTACGCTGATAATACTCTTAAAATCTAAAAGGTACTTCTTCAAAGACAACATTTTGGAAGTCTATGGGGTTATTTCCGAAACTAACTAAAAAAATGGCGTGTTATTTTTTTTATACAGTTGAACTTTAGCTCTAACTGGGACACGTGATATTTTTCAAATAATTACAGTCTAAGTATAAATTAAAAATATTTGAAGTTTGTTCTTCTGATTCATATGGCGCGTCTGTTTGCCATTTTCCGGAAGAAAAGAGTCTATACCGAATTTTCCCTTTGATAAATCATTATGAATTATAATTATATCACATGGAAATGAATTGCCCTTTTATAAAAAATATTTTATTAGTTATACCTACCTAAGTGTGTTTATAAATAGGCAAATAAGATATGTCCGACATATAATAGTGATTAATCTGGCATAAGCTGCGCTTGACCGTGCTGGGTCAGGTGATAATAATGAGAGCCTGACTTCCCCCATGGGGGGAAGCTAGTCGTGTAACGGATACACCAGAAGGTGGGCATGGGGATGGTTCACTTGGATCCCGGAGCTACAAAGGTAAATATCTGATTCATCTGCGCTTGGATCACCAATACTTACGTTTACACCAGTATTTACGTTTGATCAAGATCACTGATAATTGTTGTCATAAATAAAAAATATTTTATGTGTGTGAATATGATATTTTCGTCAATACAGAGCCAAATTACACAAAGCTTTTAATTTTTACTTTGGATTCTAAATCATGTGTAATACAAATACTGATTCATCTGAGCACAAAATATTTGAACGTAGATATCTTAAAAACTACTTTATAAAAACAAATCCCTCATTGAAATATATGATCTTTTGTTACCTTTTTTACAAATGAACATGTGTGGCAGAGCTGAAAGTGAAATAAAATTTTGGCCAGATGAATCAGTCGAAGAATGAAATTTAGAAAAACTACCCTAAAATAATCCGGTTTGAAGGGCAATGTTTTCCAGAAATTACTGGGGTAATAGATGAATCTTACATCTCTGGGTGACGAGTGCTAGGTAATGATTTAGACTCTTCATGTTCCAATAGCGGTGTCACTATGCTGTTATGGCAGGCGTATTACTTGCCATCAGGCATATATATTTCCTGGTCGTCTTTTCACTGTATACTTTCAGTGTAAAAAAAAGCTTGTGGTAATAACTCAGCGAGCAACACGGAAGGGAGTAGGCATACACAGCGTTTCCCCTCTGTCAAAGTACAAGTCCGCGTGGACCATGGAGTTTGATAATATACTGTGGCTGAGGGCGGGGCTAGCTTTGTGAATGGTGCTCTATTTTTTATATGTTGGTGATTTGGCTGTGTGAGTATGATCGGCCATGGATCGGTACAGGAATGTTTTGTATGTAATAGTGCAGGCTTGTGCTAATTCGCATATGCGCAAATGCGCTAATGCGCAACTTCCCCTCCCGCAAGAAATTACAGAAAAATTTGAACAATATTTTTTAGCTAAGTGCCCCCTTCCGTGCTTGCGCGGAAGATCGAGTTGCTCGATGTATTAACTAGATAAACATTAAATTTAAAAAATAATATATAATTGCAAAAAATATTGCATAATGTTCCCACAGCTGGGACTCGGGGCCTTTTCTCAAAAGGAGAGAGTCAAGACCATAATCCACAACGCTGGCACAGTTCGTGGATGACACATGACATAGCACAAGACAGTGGTGCTCCGAATCGGCAGTCGCCGTTCTCCCGACTATACCATACCAGCCGTAATTTCCTAGGCGTATGTGCAGCTTTGGTCAACTGTCGGCTGATTACGATGCGACTAAATAAGTACAAGTAATACGTTTTTGACATGGACAGATGACCTCATAAAGGTCGCTGGAAACCGCTGGTTGCAGGTTGCGCAGGACCGTTCGTTGTGGAAATCTAGGGGGGAGGCCTATGTTCAGCAGTGGACGTCTTGCGGCTGATGATGATGATGAATACGTTTTTAGGGTTCCGTAGCCAAATGGCAAAATACGGGACCCTTATAGATTCGTCATGTCTGTCTGTCTGTCTGCCTGTCTGTCCGTCCGTATGTCACAGCCACTTTACTCCGAAACTATAAAAGCTATATATGTAATCTGTAAACTGCGTTAAGATTTTGATACAAAAATAGAAAAAAAAATATTAGGGTTGTCTAATACAACTGAAACTCATTTTTGATACAAAATACCATACGTGTGGCTTATCTAGATAGGTCATCAAAAATGATATTGAGGTTACTAACATTTTTTTTCTAAACTGAATAGTTTGCGCGAAGCACTCTATAAAGTGGTAAAACTGTCCCCCCACCTCCCCTGTAACTTCTAAAATAAGGAATGCCAAAATAAAAATAAATGTATGATATACGTTACCATGTAAACTGAAATGAAATGAAATGAAATGAAATTTATTTGGTTCAAGAACACAATTACTTAAAAAACAAGTTAGTATCTACTTAAATCTAAAAAACATATATATTGAGACACAAGTACACTGGTACCTACACTAGGGCAACCTGTGTCGTGGGCACCAGGCATAACGTATACATAAACTTTTTTTTTTTTTGAAAAACTTATGTAAAACAAAAACTTTTATTCTATTATATAACTACTAGCTGAACCCGCTACTTCGTTCGCGTAAGCAGATGTTACTCACTTATAGTGTACATTATTAATTGGAAGTATCGTACGCCAAAATATTTGCATAATGTAATCATTGAAAAACCGAGTGAATTTGTTTTTCCACACAAAAAATTATTTAATTTTATCATCTCTATTTTTCCTTTTTTAAACAAAATCAAACATACTTATTAAGGTTTCGTAGTATCGAACATAGCCGCAAGTGTTAAGTTTGTAGGATTTTTATAGAAATATATAATATTATTTCGCAGAAAAAATAATCCAAGTACGAAAGAATCCAAATTCGGCATCAAAATCCTTCTAGCACAAAAACTTATTAGTACAATTTAGAATACCAGTAACGCCACCTAGTGATGAAAGAAAAAATACATACCACAATAGCAAAACATCAATTTAAATGGCCTTTAGTGCTTTTAGATTTAAACTGGCATTAGCGCCATTTAATGAGAATATAATGTTGCTTGTTATTTTGATTGTGAACGCAAATCACCTGTATTATCTACGCCAAAACGGGTGCATATATTTTTCATTTTTGGCTTTTACCTTACCATCACATCAAGTTCCTTACGAAAATATATACTTATTATAGATTAATATGAAGTAAAACGAAAATATAGACTTAGACCTTAGAATATAGAATTTTAGACTCTAAACTATCTGTGTTTCGTATGCCAACCCAATTCGTTGTACCGTTTTGACGTGATAGTTAATATTTGTTTCCTTATGGCCCATGCTTCTTTTCAGGTTGATAGGTAGTACATATATGTGGTATTTCAGACTATAAGTTATCTGTTTCTACCAAATTTGCTTAGTCTTTTCGACGTCACAGTAACCTATAAGTAACCGATTTGCTATTTCTGATTACAAACTACGTGTGTTTCGAACTCCTTCCAAATATGTTCAGCCGTTCCAACGTTGTCCTGTAACTGTAAATATTATGAATGTCAATGTTTGGATGTTTGTTACTTAATCATGGCGCAACGTATCAAGTGATCGGGCTGAAAATTGAAATACAATTAGATTATAGTCTGGAAGAACACATAGGCCAAACATTGCCTATGTATAGTTACTTATCTATATGCCCCTATGTGTTACTTAAGCTAAGCCAAGAATATGTTTCAAATTTTAACTCGATACATTCAGCCATTCCAACGTAAAGCAGCAAAAATTTAATATTGACATATTTATATAATATTAGGAAAGGATAGGATATTACAAAATTTTGGAAAAAATAAAACCGGTCAAATGCCATTGGGACTCGCGCGAAGGGTTCTGAATCATATAGCAAATAAAATTATTTTATTGTATGGGAGCCCCCTTAATAATTTATTTTATTTTAATTAATTACATTTTAAGAGAACATAAAACTTAATATTATGTGAATAGTGCAAGCGTCAACCTGTGACAGGTACGTTATTAGTATCGAGCAAGAAACGGTAAAAAGTCAAGTTTGTTGTATGGAAATAAGCCCTTCTTAAATATTTATTAGTTTTAGTATTTTTTGTTAAAGCGGGAATAGAAATTTATCGTCTGTGAAAATTTCAACTGTCTAGCTATCACCGTTCAGAGATACAGTCTGGTGACAGACGGAAGGATGGACGGACAGCGAAGTCAGGTACGGAACCCTAACAACGGTCTGCTTCGGTTACCGAAGCTTGTTGAACACTACCTTTAAATTTTAAACAGTATTTGAATTGAAATAATACGTAAAGTTACGGCTGGTCTAGTAAGCCACAGCTGACTTAGTCGGGAGAACGCCGACTGTCGATCCGGAGACCCAGGGTTCAAAACCACGCGCACCACTATCTTTTCTGAGTCATGTTCTTAATGCCGGTAATTAAACGGTGAAGGAAAATATCGTGAGGAAACCGAAATGTACCTAGAATCTAAGTTCTAAGTCATATGTCATCCACCAACCGACACTGGGCCAGCGTAGTCTCTCTCCTTGCGAGAGAAGGCCCCGACGTCCAGCAGTGGGAACATTTAATGGGTTGTTTATGCTGCTACTTATTATGCTGATATGTTTTCTCCAAAAGAACAAAATTTACTTCAATGACAGGTAATTTAATTCTGTCGTTCGACTAAATTTTTAGAAGCTATGACTACGTCGTACAGATATGTTTAAGCTGATTTTAGTTATTTGTTGATATTTGAAAAACTACCTCCCTGTTTTCGATATATAAGAAGTATTTTCTACCAAACAAAAAAAGAATTATCAAAATCAACTCACAATTAGCGGAGTTATCGTGTAAAATAAAACCAAATAAAAAAACATGCAACCCGATTGAGAACATCCTCCTTGTTTGAAGAAGGATGTTCTCATCCTCCTCCTTTTTCCACACAAAAATATATTTTGACAATTATTTTGTCATTCAAGACGACGCGACGCGATCACGTGGCACTTCTTGAATCTAGAATCTAGATATTCTGTGGATCGTCTGTGATACACAGAATACTTAGAAGTTAGTATGTACCGAACGCGCCGCGCGTGTCGTTATTATTTAATGTTTGTGTAATTTCCGAACCAACAGACCGATATTGTTCAAATTTTGACGGGACAATATAAAAGTATGTTCTTTCTAACAAAAAAGAATTAATGAAATTAAACAACGCAAACATGAGTTACAACCAAATACACATTCTGACTTTCACCCCCTCCCGCAAGAAAACCGATTAGAATTTGGGGATCAAAAGTAGCCTACAGCAATTTCCTTAGTATAAACTAAAATCATGGCAAGTTTCAGCTGAATTGAATCAGTAGTTTCGGCGTGATGCGTGATCTCTATACAGAAAGACAGACAGACAGACAGACAGACATGAAAGAAAAAAAAATGCAGTTTCGCCACCAGTATCGACTATGGAGTGCTCCAAAAAAAAATTTTCAATATATCTTCAATGTACAGAATTCGACCCGTTACAGTTTTATTATAAGTATAGATGATGGTATAATTCTAAAGGTAAAGTAAGTAAGTAATGCCTACTAATTTAATGTACGTGCAGATATATTTTTAGACATACATATTATTACATATACATTGGTAATATATATTTTATATAAGTATATAGAAATATATATATGGTATGTTAATATGACATGTGTCTATAAATAATAGTAAAAATGTAGAGGATGTGTATGTATTTGTGTGGATGTGAAAATGATATTGGGATTTATGTGTATTAGGGTGAGTGTGAGAGTGTGTGCGTGTGTGTATGTGAGTTACTGTGTGGTATTATGTGTGTACATGAGTGGATGTGTATATGTATGTTTGTATAGTGCTGCCATTTCTCGCCAAAAATGGATTGCCTGCTTGTTGCACTTTCTCACTTTCTGAAGTTACTTAGGGAAAATTAGATTACTTAAACGGTGTCACTATTCTTTCTGTTTCTACATAGCCCTGGGTAGACAGCCAAGCTGATACCTTTTTCTTGCATTCATAGTGTGACGTTTCTAGGATATCCAGCTTTTTGTCCATAAGTTGGTAAAGATATGGGCCGGTAAAAGAAAAAGTACTTTGGCCAAAGCTAGTTTTTGTTTTGGGTAATGCCCATGCATTACGTCTATGCCCGTCTTTTTTTGAGTGTGTCATAGTAAATAAGGACATTTTGTGAAACCTTAGTGTGACTGAGAGAATGAAGAGTCTTCGTACTGATAAACAATCAGTCACCTCGTAAAGTTCGTCCGTTGGGTACCTGAATGGCTTATTGTATGCGACTTTCAGTATAGCTCTTTGAGCTCGTTCTGCACTTATCAGGCATGTTTTCGCAGCAGAGCCCCAACAGACAATACAGTAATTGATCACAGACTGACACAAGGCGATGTAAACCATACGCAATGTTTTAAGATCAGCGACATTACCTATGCGTTTAAAAATGTGTAACATTTTTCGTAGTCTACATCGCAAGGTGGTAATATGATTATTAAATGTCAGTCTGTGGTCAATCACCATACCCAGGTATTTGATGTTGTCAACACACTCAAGTGCAGGGCAGTTACATGATGAGTCTAATTGTGATCCACAAGAATGCAGTTTGAGTATAATGGGTGGTGGACTGGTTTTTTGGGTTATTCGAAAGGCCACACATTTAGTTTTTAAAGCATTTAGGGTTAATAAGTTCACTTCTAACCACTCTGCTACCTCCGCCAAACCCTTGTGAGCGAGTTCCACCACTTCACTCCAGCTGTCGCCATGAAAGACCAGAGCAGTGTCATCAGCGAAAGTGAACGTTTTCCCTTTTTTGTGATCTAATTTGCACAGCTCATTCACGTAAATCAAAAACAGGGTCGGGCCTAACACACTGCCTTGCGGAATTCCAAAAGAAACTGGTGCGTAGTCACTGAATTGATTTGCTATCCGAACTCTTTGTTTTCTATCACTAAGATAAGAGTCAAACCAATTCAGTGCTATACCTCACTCCATTTAGTTCTAGTTTCTTTAGAAATATTGGCCAGCTGACCGTATCAAAGGCCTTTGCCAAATCTAAAATACGGCCAGACACTTTTTTTGCGGTCTAAATTAGCGGTGACATGATCCACAAGTGATACCACAGCATCCTCTGTCGACTTTCCAAGTCTAAAGCCAAATTGATTGTTTGATAGAACATTGTTTTCTCTAGGAAGCTCAGCAATCGGTTATTTACAATTTTTTCGAGTATTTTGGAGAGTGAGGGTAAGAGTGAGATTGGACGGAAGTTGGAGACCACAACAGAAGAACCAGCCTTGTGGATCGGACAGACATCCGCTAACTTGAGACAGTTTGGAACCACACCCTGCATCAAACTCAAATTGCAAATATGAGCAATGGGTGATGCCAGTACTCCAGCAGCTCTTTTAAGGACCTGGTTACTGATTCCATCACACCCGGTAGCGGAAGATGATTTTAGCCCTGAAATAATTTTCCTAATCTCGTAGATATCCGTTGGAGTGAAGAAAAAAGAATCTGATGGAGTAATTTTGGTGGAGATCGCGTCAGCCAGTTGTTGTTTTTTTTTTTTTTTTTTATTAACTAGAATAGGTTCGCACTTGACCACCATCTCGCCTGATGTTAAGCGATGATGCGATCTACGATAGAGCGTGCTTACCTAGAAGAAACCGATTCACTCTCGATTTGAAGACACCAAGATTGTAACCATCGGGGAAAACCCACTCAGGCAACGCATTCCACAACCTAGACGTTCTTATCACAAACGTGGAGTCAAATCGCTTCGTTCGTGTTTTTGGAACATCAACCATGAAACGATGTCGCCTTTTTGTGGAACGAGAAGTCCGATAGAAGAAAGGGCAAGGTGGAATTAGATCATGCAGATCAGTTGCACACTCTCCGAAGTGTATCCGATAAAATACCGATAAGCTAGCAATTTTGCAGCGATGATCAAGACTTTGAAGTCTTTTACGCACAAGAGTGTCATTGCCTATGAGTCTTTTGGCGCGTCTCTCAATCGATTCCAGAGTCTCCAGCTGATACTTAGCCGATCCATCCCAAAGGTGCAAACAGTACTCCATACAGGAGCGAATCTGTGCTTTGTTTAACGTGAGCAACTGTTCAGAATTGAAGTATCTTCGCACCTTTGAGAGGACACCAAGTTTTTTGCGGCTAATTTAGCCTTAGACTCAATATACGTGCCAAAATTGAGCGTCGATGACAAAGAAACGCCCAAAACCTCAAGATGGTCAGTGACCGGCACGGATACGCCTCGAAAAGTAGGAGCCAGTTGGAACGGACTCCTTTTAGCGGAGAACAAACACGCCTATGTCTTTCCTTCGTTGAACCTGGCTAAATTGGCATCGCCCCATTTAGAGACTGCCTGAAGGGCCAAGTTCAAACGCTCGATCATATTCTCTCTCAGTAGCTGAGTTTGTTGCCCACTGGCTCTTGCGCTAGATATATAACTCTCTACGACGGTGCTATCATCTGCGTGCCCAAAAATACCGGGCTTCAACAGATCGTTGATATGCAGCAGGAAGAGCGTCGCAGAGAGTACCGACCCCTGAGGAACCCCGGCATTGATAGCCATTTGATCCGACGAACAGCCATCAATGACGACTCGTATGGATCGATCCCTCAAGAAGTCCGATATCCACGCAATAAACCCAGGAGACAAACCATAGCCAGAAAGCTTGCTTATAAGGCCATCGTGCCAAACCCTGTCGAAAGCCTTCGAGATATCCAGGGAGACTGCAAGTGCTTCCCGTGTTTCTCGATGGCTTCACTCCAGATAATGGGTGACATACGCTAGAATATCCCCGGTGGATCGGTTCCGGCGAAACCCGTATTGCCGGTCACTGAGGAGGTCGTTCGATTCTAGGTATGTCAGGAGCCTGTGGTTTAAGACACGTTCCATAGTCTTGCAGAGTATGGACGTGACTGAGATGGGCCTGTAGTTGACAGGGTCAGCACGGCTACCTTTTTGGGCACAGGTTGCACGTTAGCAAGCTTCCATGACTTCGGCACTTTCCCAGTTTGGAGAGAAAGTCTAAACAGGCGCGTTAGTACTGGAGACAATTCGGGTGCACAAACCCTCAGTACTATGGCAGGAATTCCGTCCGGGCCATTGGCTTTATTCACATCCAGATTGCGTAGCACTTTGATAACCTCCTTTTGGCGAATATGTATTTCAGACATTACAGTCGAACTGCCAGGTGGAGAAGGAGGTATCGCACTACCAGCATCTAGACGCGAAGATTCCGCAAACTGAGATGCAAACAAGTTTGCCTTCTCTGTTGCGGTGTGAGCCAACGTACCATCAGGTTTTAGCATTGGAGGTAGTGAGGGGCGACAGAAGTTCGATTCGGCCGCTTTAGCTAGGGACCAAAACGCTTTGCTACCCGCAGGGTATGAAGCTAGTTTGTTCCCTATTCGACCAATATGGTCAAAACGAGCCCTCTGTAAAACCTTTTTGCATGCCTTAGCAGCCTTGTTAAACGCTTTCTTCTTCTGGTGTGTGTCCTTTGCCTTACGTTGTCGAGCATCAACCCAAGCCAGGTAAGCCCCATGCTTAAATGCTTCAGCATTTTTACACTGAGGCCCAAACCAAGGGCGAGCTTTGCTGGATACTGGGACGTCAGAGTACGGTATAAAATATTCCAGAGCCGTTTGTATCACTTCAGTCACAGCATCCGCGCAAGTTGAAGGATCACCAGAAGAGAAGCACAATGACTGCCATGGGTAAGACGCAAAAAAAGAACGCATCTCATCCCAATCTGCTAACTTGTATCGCCACAACCGCCGGTTGCCTCTAGGGTTGGGATCGGGCGGATGGTACATGAGGGGCGACAGAAGTTCGATTCGGCCGCTTTAGCTAGGGACCAAAACGCTTTGCTACCCGCAGGGTATGAAGCTAGTTTGTTCCCTATTCGACCAATATGGTCAAAACGAGCCCTCTGTAAAACCTTTTTGCATGCCTTAGCAGCCTTGTTAAACGCTTTCTTCTTCTGGTGTGTGTCCTTTGCCTTACGTTGTCGAGCATCAACCCAAGCCAGGTAAGCCCCATGCTTAAATGCTTCAGCATTTTTACACTGAGGCCCAAACCAAGGGCGAGCTTTGCTGGATACTGGGACGTCAGAGTACGGTATAAAATATTCCAGAGCCGTTTGTATCACTTCAGTCACAGCATCCGCGCAAGTTGAAGGATCACCAGAAGAGAAGCACAATGACTGCCATGGGTAAGACGCAAAAAGAACGCATCTCATCCCAATCTGCTAACTTGTATCGCCACAACCGCCGGTTGCCTCTAGGGCTGGGATCGGGCGGATGGTACATTGATACTGACTTCACCAGACAGTGGTCGGAGCTGCCTAAGGGCGAAGATACCGCCACAGAATATCGGTCTGGGTCAGTAGTTAGCAGAAGGTCTAAACAATAAGGAGTATTCGACTCAACGTCAGGTACCCGTGTGTGGCCTCTTGGACCAGCTGGGTCAGGTCTAACGATAAAGCTAGCTTTCTCGTTTCCAGCCCAGCGTGGTCAGTGTCCCGGTATGGGAACAGCCAATCCTTGTGATGGCCGTTAAAATCCCCCAGCAACACAAGTTGGGCTGATGGGTACTTCTGCTGAGCCGCATCCGCCGCCTCACTTAAATATTCCATGAGCCTAGTCGTCTCCAGATCTCCACTGTGCGACCGATAGACACAGGCATATACAATTTTGTCTATGCCTGTGTCTATCAGCGCCCAAACAACAGAGAATCTGGTGTCCTCAAGATTACGGAGATGCCGACAGCAGATATCGTCACGGGCGTACAGGCACACTCCAGCACGTGGCTTAAAGTTGTGCTCCAACGTGTACCCAGGATATGTTAGGTACGCCACGTCTGACGGACGTCCTATCTGCGTCTCCGTAAGAAACAACAGTGATGGCTGCTCAGTCTCCAGGTGGTGGTGGACTGCTGTGATATTTGAGTGCAGACCTCGGATGTTCTCGAGGTGCACTTTAAGAATCAGGAGTGCAGCCGCATATTAACGTTGTTTCTATTTTGACTTTGTTCATGATACTTGAGGGTGAATTACGGTGGGAAAACGGAAGTAGAACGAGGCTACATACTGCTGACTAACGGCCACAACACACAACACAAATACATCTATGGGAAACTAGTCTGGAGACTGCGGGGACGCCCGAGCCCCCCCGGGGATGTCTATCTGGCCTTGATATCCGGTCGCCAACCGGCAGGATAGCGCATCCCGGGATTTTTCGCTAGATGGCGGGGCAGCCTTTCATGAGGGGCTAGCTCACTACTTGGGCCCCCTACTGTCTGCGGTCGGCCGCGGCAACCGTGCCTCGGATCCCGCTACCCTCCACGACTAGCTTTCCGATGCAAAATATCGGTGTGCGGCATTCCAGTCGTGCAGTTATGCAGCAACTGTTCTGACCCGTTTTCCCTAATGGCGTCACCAAACTACATGCCGGAACACGGCAAGGCCGCTTGGCGGCATGACTTAGTCAGGTGGGTGGTCACCAGCCACGGCCGAGGCCTACCACCGGTATTTTTGTCAGCTGTTTAGCACCACCCAGGGACCACGTGTGGGGTTTCTATTTACAGGTGTTTTCCCACGGACGAAGCTGACACAGTCCCCATATGTTGTTCAGTTTTGTTAAGTTTTGCCAAGGTGTTTCAAAGAAAATTGGTTTGAATGATATCTAGTAAGTAGTTTTATTTGAATACGTCATAAATTGACTGTTGTTAAAACACTGATTAAAGTAACAACAACAACAAAGTGATGACAAAGTAAGTACAAGAACTTTTGTATTACGTTATTTACTGCTACGGAAGCCTTCATGGGCGAGCTCGACTCGCACTTGACCACTTTTATTAGTAATTAAAACTGTAGAGCGCTGCTACATTTCAATAGTCTTCTTTTACAACGAGATTTCTAACACCAATAACGCCATATAAACATGTTCCTATGAATATTGAACAACAGAAAGGTCAACCAAACTTTCAACTTGGAATATCCGCTCAACAGTTTGTTGTCGCCTAGTTATTTTATTTCCATTTGCAACGACCGTGGCACGTCCCTCGAAGCCCGTATTATAACTTTTCAAAGCCCAACTTTTATCGGCTTAGCCTTGTTTGCGTTCACATAAAAACTCAAGTTAACAATTTAACACAAACAAGAAGGAAGGATGGACATTTGATGTGTCCGGTGGAAATTATGACAAAATGGTGTTAATATTTGATGTTGTTTTGTTTTCGGTAAACCCATGTATGAACCGTTTTCAGCCGAGACAATAAATGTTTTTTTATCATGTCAGTTTTCAAAATCGTAGATAGAAAACTCTTATGACAAAAAATAACAACAATTAGTAAATAAGAAAACATTTTTTTGCTAAAAACAATGACTTCCAGGCAAATGGGTTATGAAAGAAAAAATGTTGTTTAGCGAAGCATTAACAGGATAGCAATAGCATAGGTAAGTATATTTTATGGTTGTACGAATGTTCTTTGCAGAATCCGCTTGGAGAAGTACCACACCCGTGCCAGTTGTTATACCACCAAGCAGTAATATGCAAACATTACTGTGGTCTCTTTGAATGTACTGAAATGGGCAATATTTCTAGAAAATGACAGTGCATAGATACAGATAAATGATGTTTTTTTTTATCTTTATAGGTTTACACTTGACCGCCATCTTGCCTGATGTTAAACGATGACGCGGTCTACGATGGAGCGTGTTTACCTAGAAGAAACCGATTCACTCTTGATTTGAAGACACAAAGATTGTAACTATCGGAGAAAACTTTTTCAGGCAACGTATTCCACAGCCTTGACGTTCTTATCACAAAAGTAGAGTCAAATTTCTTCGTTTGTGCCTTTGGAACATCAACCATGAAATGATGTCGCTTTTTCGAGCTACGAGCATTCCGATAGAAAAAAGGGCAAGGTGGTATTAGATCGTGCAAATCAGTTGCACACTCTCCGAAGTGTATCCGATAAAAAACCGATAAGCTAGCAATTTTCCGGCGGTGTTCGAGACTTTGCAGTCTTTTTCGCACGAGGATGTCATTGCCTATGAGCCTTTTGGCACGTCTCTCGATCGATTCCAGAGCTTCCAGCTGATACTTAGCCGATCCTTCCCAAAGGTGCGAGCAGTACTCCATACAGGAGCGAATTTGTGCTTGGTTTAACGTGAGCAATTGTTCAGACTTGAAGTACCTTCGCACCTTTGAGAGGACACCTAGTTTTTTGGCAGCTAATTTAGCCCTAGATTCGACATACGAGCCAAAGTTGAGAGTAAATGACAAAGTAACGCCCAACAGCTCAAGATGGTCGGATACCGGCACGGATACACCGCGAAAAGTAGGAGTATGTTGAAAAGGACTCCTTTTTGCGGAGAACAGACACGCCTGCGTTTTTCCCTCGTTAAACCTGACCAGATTGGCATCGCCCCATTTAGAGGCTGCCTCAAGGGTCAAGTTTAAACGCTCGATCAAACTCTCTCTCAGTACCTGAGTTTGCTGCCTATTGACTCTCGCGCTCGATATGTAGCTATAACGGTGCTATCATCTGCGTACCCAAAGATACCGGGCTACAACAGATCGTTGATATGTAGCAGAGAGCACCGACCCTCGAGGGACTCCGGCATTGATAGCCATTTGATCCGACGAGCAGCCATCAATGACCATTCGTCTGGATCGATCCCTCAAAAAGTCCGATATCCACGTCATAAAACCTGGAGACAAACCATAAGCTGAAAGCTTACTTAAAAGCTTTTGCTAATTATTTTTGGACAACAAGCGCAGTGCAGTGCTGGGTGTTAATTTTGGCTCTTGTATTATTAAGTACTTAATCGTAAAGCTCTGTGATTACTTAACTAATAACTTAGATATAAACAACCCACGCAATTTCCAATGCATCAAACCTGTCGAGTGCAGGCATTTATTTTGCCCCCTGTGGAGTATTACGTCAGACATTTACCTATTTATGCGTTTCCAATATCTGAGTTGTATCGTGCCTGGAGCAGTTTCTGAATAAGATCCCTATTGAAAGCTGGCTAGCTGGAGGCTGGTATTTCAGGAGGCGGAGTAATGCTTCCAGATTTCCTTTGAGTTTGCTTCGTACCCAAAAGTGTTCACTTTTATAAAATACTTAATTACTCAGTCCTGTTTAACTAAATCGAAAAACATATATATTTTACGTTCTGCTTATTTTTAACCGACTTCTAATAAAGAGGTTTCTGTTAGGTAAGTAAGTTTTTTTTGTTGCTCCAATTATTTGGTTCGACCTATGATTATATTTGTTAACTAGCTGAACCCGCTACTTCGTTCGCGTAAGCAGATGTTACTGACTTATCCATTAATTGGAAGTATCGCACGTCAAATATTTGGATAAGTAGTCATTGAAAAACCTTTGAGTTTGAGTGAATTTGTTTTTCCACACAAAAAATTATTTAATTTTATCATCTTTATTTTCTTTTTTAAACAAAATCAAACATACTTAGTAAGGTTTCGTAGTATCGAACATAGCCGCAAGTGTTAAGTTTGTAGGATTTTTATAGGATACATTATGAAAAGTCTGAAGCTAATGTGCATGATCTAATACCTATTTTTTTACCTATTTATTTTTATCCGCAAGCTGTTTTCTAGCTGTTACCCGCAACTTCGCCGGCGTAAAATTTTGAACGAAGTCTGTGTGGAATCAAAATAATAAAAATTTTGAGTTTTAATGATATTCAAGCAAGTTGAACTCGTAAATCTAAGCCAAGTCCTAGTGAAATGTTAGTGTATGAATTTAATTGTAGGTAACACCCAAAAAAATCAAGAACGAAAGAATCCAAATTTGGCATCATAATCCTTTTATCAGCAAAAAACTTATTAGTACAATTTAGAATACCAGTAACGCCACCTAGTGATGAAAGAAAAAATACATACCACAATAGCAAAACATCGATTTAAATGGCCTTTAGTGCTTTTAGATTTAAACTGGCATTAGCGCCGTCTAATGAGAATATTATGTTGCTTGTGATTTTGATTGTGAACGCAAATCACCTATATTATCTACGCCAAAACGGGTGCATATATTTTTTATTTTTGGCTTTTACCTTACCATCACATCAAGTTCCTGACGAAAATATATGCTTAGATTAATATGGAGTTAAATGAAAATGTAGACTTATTAGCCCATGTGAAATTTTAGACTCTAAACTATATGTGTTTCGTATGTCAACCCATATCGTTGTGCCGTTTTGACGTGATAGTTAATATTTGTTTCCTTAGGGCCCATGCTTCTTTTCAGGTTGATAGGTAATAAATACATAAATGTGGTATTTCAGACTCTGATTTATTTTTGTTTCAATTTTCTACCAAATTTGCTTAGTCTTTCCTACGTCACAGTAACCTATAAGTAACCGATTTGCTATTTCTGAGTTCAAACTACGTGTGTTTCGAATTCCATCCAAATATGTTCAGCCGTTCCAACGTTGTCCTGTAAATATTATGAATGTCACTGTTTGGATGTTTATTACGTAATACATAGAGTACTTATACATAGGCCATGTTTAGCCTATGTGTTCTTCCAGACTAATCTAATTCTATTTCAAATTTCAACCCGATCACTTGATACGTTCCGCCATGATTAAAGCGGCAATAGAAATACATCATCTGCGAAAATTTCAACTGTCTAGCTATCATCGTTCTTAAGATACAGCCTGGTGACAGACGGACGGACGGACGGACAGCGAAGTCTCAGTAATAGGGTCCCGTTTTTACCCTTTGTGTACGGAACCCTAAAAACGGTCTGCTTCGGTCACCGAAGCTTGTTGAACACTACCTTTAAATTTTAAACAGTATTTGGATTTAAATAATACGTTTTCTATTAAGTTACGGCTGGTCTAGTAAGTTACAGCTGACCTAGTCGGGAGAACGGCGACTGTCGATCCGGAGACCCAGGGTTTAAAACCACGCGCACCACTATCTTTTCAGAGTCATGTTCGTAATGCCGGTAATTAAAACGGTGAAGGAAAACACCGTGAAGAAACCGAAATACTCAATACTCAATACTCAATACTCAATCATTTATTGCTTCATTATGTTACAGTAATAAATAAGTACATTTAAAACAAAATTAGTACAAAATTAGTAACACAACGTACCCCAACCGGGCATTGCAATTTAAGTGTCATTTTGGAGCAAAGCGTTTCATTTCACAGTCAAATAGGTACTTGGTTTTCTTTCTCGAAGGTTCTTAGGTCATCGGTTAAAAACTCGGATAGGCTATAATAGGCTTTTGACAATAACATATCTCTCAATGTCCTGACAAACCTACGCTCGTCTTCAGTTTCCTTAAGTTTATTGGGAAGTTTATTATAAATTTTTGTAGCCATCGCATGCGGACCGGTACTATGTAAAGTTAGTTTTGATGTTGGTACGTTTAAGTTGTATTTGTATAATGTCATAATCGGGTAGCGCCAGTTGTCTGATACTTTACTAAATAAATTTGGATATTTTTTAACAAATTTGCAGTTTTCCAATATATAAAGTGATGTCAAAGTTAAAATTTTGTAGTCAATGAAATAGGGTTTATGAAAATGTGGTTTATTTATATCGGGGAATTTGACGTTGGCGAGGATACGCACGCATTTCTTTTGTAGGATGAAGAGGTCGGCGGCATCAACACTTCCACCCCAAAGTAGGATCCCGTAGGTCAGCCTGGAGTAAGCGTACGCGTAGTAGGCCGATAAGGATGTGTCGAAGTCGGTGCTTCGTCGTAGCTCTCTTAGGGCGTAAATGAAGCTGGATAATTTTGATTTTAGCTTCGTTACGTGAGACTTCAATTTACGTGTGTGTCAATGTCTATGCCTAGTAGCGTAGCTGCGTCAACAAATTCTAGAGTATTATTATTATATACGAAATCAATGTCAAGAGGGATTTTTTGTGGGGGTCTAAATTGCATGATTTTGGTCTTGGTAAAATTTAATTCTAGGTAATGGTCAGTCATCCAGTTAGTGGTTTGGTCAAGTAGTTCACGAAGTTTGTCATATAAATCTGAGTTATTATTACAAGATGTCACGATGGAAATGTCGTCCGCAAACATTATACAGAGGCTATCTATTATTTTTGGGAGGTCATTAATGTAGATTAAAAAAATTATACATCCGATTACACTGCCTTGAGGAATTGAGCTATTAATTTGTATTGGAGCCGATCTAGCCACATCTATAATTCCTGTTGAAATATTATAGTTTTCAATTTCTACGAATTGTTCCCGCCCGCTTAGATAGGAGCGGAACCAGTCGTGTGCTACTCCACGAATGCCCACACCATTTAACTTTTCCAGAAGTATGTCATGTTGGATTCTGTCGTAAGCTTTAGTCATATCTAACATTATTGTAATTGCGTATTTTTTTCATTTAAGGTTTTTTATTTCATTAATCAATGTATAAATTGCCAATGTTGTAGATCTGTTTTTCTAAAACCATATTGTGAATCGTCAAAGACCTTGAATTTTTCGCAAAAGGAATTTAAGCGCACCTGCATTAATTTTTCATAAATTTTTGAAGAGGTAGGTAACAAGGCTATAGGCCTGTAATTTTTTAAGTCAAGTTTTGAGGATTTTTTATGTACTGGTTTAACTATTGTCTTCTTTAAGAGATCGGGAAATATTCCTTCCGCAAACGATTGGTTTACTAATAAGTAGTACGGTAAAGTTAATTCTTCTGCGCAGTGTTTAATGAGAATAGGTGGCAGTTCGTCAACACCGTGGCTATATTTGCTCTTTAGGCTTTTAATCGTCGAATATATTTCGTAGGGTTCCGCCGGCTTCAAGTACATGGAATTATTGGTGGGGGCGATGACCGGGCGCCGCGCGCGCGCCGGCCGCGCGCCGGCTCCGGCGCCGGCGGCCGCGCAGCCGACTGACGCGAAGTACTCATTAAATGAATTTGCGACCTCTTCGGGGTCAGAGATGGTTGTATTATTTATTTCTAATTTTAGGTTTATTTTTGGCTTACGGATATTTTTATTGGTGCGTTTTTTTATAATTTTCCACATTGTCTTTGTTTTATTTTCAGATTTATTCATCTGTTTAATATATTCATTCCTTTTAGAATGATTTACAATTTTTTTTAGTAATTTTGTGTAGGTTTTATAGTAGTTTGTTAATGCTGTTTGCTTACTATGTGTAACCATGGGTTTTAACAGTCTTTTGTTTCTGCAAGATGTTTTTATCCCTCGAGTTAGCCAGTGACATTTTATATTTTCATTTAATTTAACCACGGTTTTTGGTATGCAGTGGTCTAAAATAGCCACCATGGTATTATTAAATATTTCATAATTTTCATTTACTGAATTTTTTGAGTCCATGTTCAGGAGTTCTAACCACTTTATTTCTTTTAATTTAGTCTTAAATTTTTCCATGTTTCGTTTATTAAATAGTCTTTTTTTAGTTTTCCAATTAAGGTATTTGTTATTGGGATTAAGCAATAATTTTAGTTTTACAGTAGTACTCAGATGGTCGGAAAATCCATTATCATGCACCGAAACGTATAATTTATCTTTATGACAGTTGGAGAATATTAAATCTAGACAGGTAGCCGTGCTGTCTGTTATTCTAGTTGGCTGGGTAACAAATTGACCAAAATTATATTCGCGCATTAAATTGAGTAACTTTATCGAATCTGTCCCTTTATTTAAGATATCCGTATTGAAATCGCCGCCTATTATTATGTCCATTGACCTGTATTTGACTAGCATTTCAAGTAGTTTAGTTAATTGACTGTAGAATAAATCACTCCGCTTACCAGTGTTCTATGGACAAGTTGGTTATTTCTGTAATTTCTGTATACTGGAAGTCGTCCCGCAGAAAGATAGCAGTCCCTCCTCCCCTGCGCTCGCGCCGGCAGAAAGCCGCGGCCGCGCTGTACCCGGGGTAGCTGATTAGTTCTAGTTTGGCGCTCGATAGCCAGGTCTCGGTCGCGCAAAATGCATGTAAATTTATATAATTTTGTTCCAAAAAGTCCTGAACGATGTGCTGTTTACTAAATATGCTCTGCAGATTTTGAAATATGATATTAAAGCTGGGATAGTCCGTAGTTTCGAAAGCTATGATTGTAAGAAGATAGGCCAGAAGCCGGTGTTGTGTGAGAGATGGTGTTATTTTGTTGTGGTGTGGTGCTTGCGACACGAGGTGTGTTGCTCAGTGCAGTGCTTGGTAAGCTGTGCGGTGATTTTAGTGACGATGAAGACGGCCGGATGTGCACGTAAGTCTGGACAATGCTACCATCTATAACCAGCTTATTATTTCTAATGACGGCGTGGCGGCCATCAAGCCGCGCGGCGCGAAGTTGAGCTTGTAGGTATTTTCTGTGTTGTAGGGCAGAATCGTCCAGGTATTCTGATAAGGAAAGTCTTGTATTTCTGAAGTGTCTACTGTTTTTCAGAATGTATTTTACGATCTTCTTGCTTAATAATTCAATTACTACGGGTCTTCGTTGTTGAGTTTTTCTTCCTATTCTTCTGAATTCCTCCAGATAAACTGTCAAGTCTATATTTAAAAAGTCATGGAAAACCGTAACGATCCTATAATGCAGTTCAGCTTCCGTCTCGTGCTCGTTCTCATCTAACCCATATAACACAATTTTTTTTAATACGCTGTCTATACACTGATGATGTGAACTTATAGGTGGAACGATTTTCTGTTTTATTTCTTGTTTTAATGTGTTATTTTCTATTTCTAACTTTTCAATCTTATCGGTCAATATTTTTATTTGGTCTTTTATAGTCAATTGTTTGCTTGCTAATGTATCCGTTACCTTATTTATTTCATTTTTTAGAGTTTTAGTTTTTTGGTCAATTTTTAAGTCTACCGCATTTCGAATTTCGTTGAGAATAGATTTTTTATTTTCTTCCAGTTTCTTATCTAGTAGTATGCTAATATGCTGAAGTAAAGTACTTTCGTCCAGGATTGGCTTGTCAGGAATATCAAGGTTAGTCGTCGCAGGCTCGATATTTAAACTGGAGTCATGTTTGTATGAGTCGTTAGCTATGGAATCGTCAACAGACATAGTAGTCTCATTAAGGCCTAGAAATGGTTTACGCACAGGTGTGTTATCATTTCGGTTTCGCCTATTCGTGACGTTAGTGCATGATGGGCATCGCCATACCTTTTTTAAATGTGGCATGTTTTCGATAAAGTAAGTAGCTGTCATATTTACGCAAGCATAATGGTAATTCAACAAGCAGCCTGTACATTTCAGCAACTCCGTTTCACGAGCTATATCATTACGACAGGCTTGGCATTTCATTTTTCCTATTAAAGTTGTGAATACGAAATCAAAACTATACTTATCGTTATGCCTCCACGTAAAGTTGATCCAAAGTGTCACTCGTATGTCTATGCAATAAGGTCTGTTTCAGTTTACCACTGTGAATCAGCTGACAGCGGTCATCAACGGTTGCACCCAGTTTTTGAATTTTTTCGTTGTGATTAATTAGTTCACTGATAAAATCACGTTCGTGTTTTCGTTTACTATTTTTTTTACGGTAAATTCGACATAAATATGTTAAGCTTCACATTTAAACACTTATAGATGGTGACGAATTGATTTATACTGATATTTATATTTTTTTAGTTAGACGTGCGTGAACTATGACTGTTTTCGTTCGCGGCGCGCTTCGCTCTCCTATAATCTAAGTTCTTAGTCATATGTCATCCACCAACCGACACTTGGCCAGCGTAGTGGATTATAGCCTTGTCTCTCTCCTTGCGAGAGAAGGCCCCGACGCCCAAGCAATGGGAACATTTAATGGGTTGTTTATGCTGCTACTTATTATGCTGATATGTTTTCTCCAAAATACAAAAATCTACTTCAATGACAAGTAATTTAATTCTGTCATTCGACTAAATTTTATAAGAAGGTATAACTATCTATGTCGTACAGATAAATCTAAGCTGATTTTAGTTTTTTTGTTGATATTTGAAAAACTACCTCCCTGTTTTCGATATCTAAGATCACCTCTGAAGTATTTTCTACCAAACAAAAAAGGAATTATCAAACTCAACTAACAATTAGCGGAGTTATCGCGTAAAATAAAACCAAATAAAAAAACATGCAACCCGATTGAGAACATCCTCCTTGTTTGAAGTCGATTATAACCGAATGATGTTTATTTTTCCACACAAAAATATATTTTTGACAATTATTTTGTCATCCAAGATGACGCGACGCGATCACGTGAGCACTTTCTAGTATCTAAAATCTAGATGTTCTGTGGATCGTCTGTGATACACAGAATACTTAGAAGTTAGTATGTACCGAACGCGCCGCGCGTGTCGTTATTATTTAATGTTTGTGTAATTTCCGAACCAACAGACCGATATTGTTCAAATTTTGACGGGACAATATAAAAAATGTGTTCTTTCTAACAAAAAAAGAATTAATGAAATTAAGCAACGCAAACATGAGTTACAACCAAATACACATTCTGACTTTCACCCCCCTCCCGCAAGAAAACCGATCAGAATTTGGGGATCAAAAGTAGCCTACAGCAATGTCCTTAGTATAAACTAAAATCATGCCAAGTTTCAGCTGAATTGAATCAGTAGTTTCGGCGTGATGCGTGATCCCTATACAGAAAGACAGACAGACAGACAGACAGACAGACAGACATGAAAGAAAAAAACTGCAGTTTCGCCATCAGTATCGACTATGGAGTGCCCCAAAAAAAAATTTTTCAAAATATCTTCAATGTACAGAATTCGACCCGTTACAGTTTTATTATAAGTATAGATTATTTAATTTTTTTTGTAAATTTATTTATTTTATGAGTACTAGTAACATAATATGCTTTTTTTTAATTAGAATGTAATTACGTATTAGAAAGCAGCAAACTTACTTAGAATATTCGATGTGTTAAAAAAAAATATTCCTTAATTATTCGTTTAAATAACGCTAACGAGTAAATAAGTTTACGTTTGGCTGAGATTGGCACAGTGTTACACAATTTCATTAACTTTTATTACTATTTTAAGATTTGCACTTATTTATAGTTTGATGGACAAAACGAGCAAGACATATATTATGCCTCATAGTATCCTTCCTGGTCCAGATACGCCTGATCTTAACGACACAGTGTTAAATAGCAATTAGAAAAGTAAAAGTTCAAATCATATTGTATTGTACTGTACTTTAAAATGATTTATTTATCTCTATGTCCTGTATTTTTCTGTCTGAAAATACCCTTACCTTTTAAAAAGGAACACAATAATGTTAGTACATTGCTGTTTGGCTGTAGAATAACTGTCAAAAGTGTGGTATTTTCCCAAGTGGATTCTGCATAGAATTCTACAATAATCATTGAGTTCATTTCACGTCAATAACAACGAAATAATTGATGAAGATGAAATAAAACCTGATGAAGCTAAATTTTGTCTATAGAGTTTATACACACACACATGTTGAAAATGTTTACACCATTTAACTGTGCTCAAAAATTATACAGGTTTCCGGTTCGTGCTATCCTTGAACATATGTATGGAATATGAGCAGTCAACTGACTCCTACTTTACGAGGTGTATCTGTACCGATTATACATACTGACCATCTCGAGCTTGTGAGCTAAGTAATAAGTCTTCTATTTATTACCTTCTTTTATCATAAACCACATAGTAGCTTAACATCGTGCGCTCGAGTGTAATAAACCTGTAATAGTAAAAAAATACTAAAAAATTGCTCCCCCGTGACAGTGTATGACACTGCCGTGACCAGGATTCGAACCTGGGTTACTACGGCCACAACGTAGGGTCCTAACCACTAGACGATCACGGCTGTCGGAGCTGGTGACTGCTGTAACAGAAATATCGATCGGTTTCGAAGCACTTTCACAATATTTACGGTTCGTTGCGCCCGCGCAGATAGTGAGGTAACTGTTGCATATACAACATTCTATACAAATATAAAGTTGAAGAGGTTTTTTCTTTGAACGCGCTAATCTCAGGAACTACTGGCCAATTAAAAAAAACCTGTGTATATTTGTATAATCATATTTGTACTGTGTCTGACTGTGTTATATCTTTTTATATATAACAAATGTTATGTTGGTTTGTGTACGCTTCAAAAACTCAATAAAATAAACATAATTAAAAAACTCAAAAAACCCGACTGTATAAAAAGTGAACCAAACTACATACTATAAAACTGAAAAGAATAAAACAATCACTTAGATTTCTGGCGGTCTAGAATTCTATGATATGTTATTGAAATAATACTATTGCAGAAAATAAAATATATTCTAGTAATGGAACATAACAACTGAACAGTCGGGATCCATTGAACAACTAGATTGGCTGTAGAATTATAATGGATCCCGACTGTTCAGTTGTTATGTTCCTTTATACATAACAACTGAACATATGACCATCCACATTAATTAAAGCTAGTTTTTTAAACCCCCATCCAAAAAAAGGGGTGTTATAAGTTTGATGTCGATGTATGTCTGTCTGTCTGTGTGTGTCTGTCTGTGGCACCGTAGAGCTGGACCTGGCAACGGATGGGTCGATTTCGATGCGTTTTTTTAATTTGAAGCTAAAAACATCCATGCGGATGTTTTTAGCTATGTTTGGTTAATATCAATTCAAGATGGCCGCCTCCACAAAATGGCGGACAAAATATTTCTTTCACAATCTACCTCAATATGGGAATTAAATGATAATTTGCACTATGACAAATTTCAAATCCAAGATGGCCACTACCACAAAATGGCGTAATACATTTTTTTTTCTCAATTAATATGGGTATCAAACGAAAGAGCTTGACTAGTGGAATGTTGTACAGATAACAAAACTGAGGTAGTCGGGGGTTAATCTTTTTTTTTTAATTTTTTTCCTTTTAAATAAAGAATGACGAGACAAGCTGCATATGTGCCTGATGGTAAGCATGCCTGCCACATAACACCACAGTGACACGCAGCTATTGGAACATGAAGAATCCAAATCATTACCTAGCACTGCACTACGCTCGTCACCCAGAGATCTAAGATGTTATACCTCTAAGCCCTGTAATTTATTTAGAAACATTGCCCTTCAAAACGGAACACAAAATTGTTGGCAAAGGTGTGGTACTAGCAAGCTAATATTCTAGCTTCGTGTAGACAACGCTACGCAACGCTAGTTTTGTCTACACGAAGCTAGACGCATTAGCTTGCTATTCTTGCTTGAAAAACTAGGCTCGTGGCGCTCGGACATTACACCCAGTTTCTGTGCAGAAGGAACTTTACATACAAAATACCTATATACGGCTTGATGCTGCGTGTCACTGTGCTGTTATGAATCAGGCATGTTGCTTACCATCAGGCACATGTCCTGATAGTCTAGTCACTCTTTATTTAAAAAAAAATATTGGACCTGACGTCAGTTGGTAGTAAGAGTGCCTGCAGAGCTGCTTGTAGGTCATATTTCTAGAAACTACAAATACTTAATTTTAAATACTAGAAGAAATCTAAGCCAAAGAAATAACTAATTGGGTCCCACAAGATGTACGACAGAGATAGATAAAGACGGCGGATGATTTGACGCTCTGGACCGAGAAAAGTGGAGAGAGGGTAGAGAAATCAATTTCAACTGACTCCTACATTTCGAGGTGTTCCGGTCATTGACCATCTCGAGCTTTTGGGCTATCTATACTATAACATAGAGGTAATAAAACTGAAAAAAGAGGTTTTTTGTTTGAACACATTAGTCCCAGGAACTACAAGACCGATTTAAAAATTTATTTCACCATTATTTATTATCCCTGATACAAGCATCGTTGCACGAAAATTTTCTCGTGTTAAATTCATGTTGACGTGACACAGACAATTTTCAATTTGCCGCCAAATCGTAAAACAAATGACAAATGAATGAAGTATATACTCAGTAATATTGGCAAAGAGTTCTATTTTTAAATTATAGAATTATTTTATTATTATATTGTTTATAAGTGGCCATTTCTAAGAACTTTCAGTTTGACCCTCGTAGCTATGACAGGCTATATATTATACACCAATACCACGGGCGAAGCCGGGGCAGACCAGAAATTAAGTAATAAGTCTCCAAATCACAAAGTGAATCAAATTGACTGCCCTCGTGGCTTAGTGGGTAGTAATTCTGCCTGCGAAACCGAGGGTTGTGGGTTCGATTCCCACCCAGTGCAAATATTTGTGTGATGAATTCAAATATTTGCACTGTGTCTGGGTGTTTCTATTTATAATAAGTATGTATTTAAAACTATATATGTATTATATCAGCTATCTGGCCGCCATACAAGCTTTGCTTAGTTTGGGGTCAGATGGTGTTGTGTTTGAGTTGTCTACGAATATTTATTTATTTATTATTATTCATTATTAATTCTGCTAGATAAGTATGCGCCATTGTAGAATGAATGAATAAACATTCTTGATTTTTCACACCAAAAGGATACATACAATTTAGGAAAACCAGTAAGACTGGTTAAACAACTGATGGCCTTATCACTAAAAGCGATTTCTTACAGGCAATCTTGGGATGGATACAAATCTTGGATAACTTAAAGCGTGACGTTGTGCGCGTTTGCGCAACACAAACTATAAAAATAATAAGACTACGAGAACAATGTACAGTCTAATTCTCTAGTTAGTAATTATTCGGTACATACGAATACATAAAACCGCATCGTCCCTTAACAGCATAACAAGATAGCGGTCAAGTGTAAACCTGTAACAGTTGAAAATGACCAAAAAATAGCTCCCCCGTGACAGTGTACGACACTGCCGTGACCAGGATTCGAACCTGGGTTACTACGGCCACAACGTAGGGTCCTAACCACTAGACGATCACGGCTACCGGAGCTGGTGACTGCTGTAACAGAAATATCGATCGGTTTCGAAGCACTTTCACAATATTTACGGTTCGTTGCGCCCGCGCAGATTATCAGGCATTAACTGTTGCATATACCAATGTTACTTAAATACTGGGAGTCGTTGCAAAACAATTATTTTAATTGAAGGACAAGGTTTGGTATTCGTTGTCTTTTGAAATTAATTTTGTGTAAGTTACTGCTGCACGAGAGATGACGACTAGTTTAAAAATATATCATTCTAATTTGACCGTCAGATGGATTATGGAAAATATGAGAACCATATATTTTTTTTCATCAAATTATGGACAGCGCCCCGCGGGTTTCCTTGCGTATTTTCCGTTTTAGTTATTTCAGCGATATATTTAAATGGTAGTCATAGGAACTGCCCATAGAAGTGAAAACTTATAGCTCAGAATTTGATAGCTTACTTTGGAAACTACGCGAGTGAAACCAGATTGCATGGTCATTGGACATCTAGAAAT
The DNA here is from genome assembly GCA_017562165.1 of Ectropis grisescens. Lineage (NCBI taxonomy): Eukaryota > Metazoa > Arthropoda > Insecta > Lepidoptera > Geometridae > Ectropis > Ectropis grisescens. Next base: position 2,669,901 of record CM029771.1, read on the forward strand.
TCGTCAGCAATTTTATATGGCCATGGTCTCGAGTTTACCCGAAGATTTCTTGTCATTCCCGAGCGTGACGCTAGAATTCAATTCACAGCCCACGAAACATCTGTTTGTGGCGCGCCAAAAGAAGTTTTTACTTCAAAAGTCAATCACGTCGTAATGTTTGAATGGATTTGGTTGATATTTAAAATACAGTTAGATTAGTTGTCTTGAAAAATACACAGGTTATTTTTTTTCTCGAGAAAATAATGGGAACGGTTACTACCCGAGTAAAACCGGGGTGAACTGCTAGTTATTAATAACATTACGCGGACAAGCTAATCAGGAGTTAGTCACACCTGCCGGCGCGGACAGAGCAACCCTTTTTCCGCGACAGACGACTGGCTTATTTTGCATGATAATGTTCTCAGCACCCAGTTTACGGCAACCCTTCTCAGCGCTTCCTTCGAGCGAGCCGCCGCCGCCCACCCTCGTTACTCTCGCCCAAATACTTTCTCAAAATTAAATTTTATTCTGTATGCAGCCTTACGCAGAAAGCCAGATTCAGCCGAAAGGAAGACTGTGAATTATTAAAGTTCCTATATTTTTCACTTAAAAAATTGTAAAGTCCGGAAAACAATATGTGTTCCACACAGAATTGAAATTTTGATTCGCCAAAAGACAGATATTTTTGGACACTTCTTTATGGATTATTGAACACTTTTTGGTAGGGAAAAATCTAATGGGTTAACGTTACCAGTGTGATAATGTAGCGGCGTAACGTTGGAGAAGCGGAGCAAGACGTACACGGTGGCTATACAATCGCTTCATACCAAAGAGTTGACAAATACTACGTATATACTTGGCACAAACGCTTTAAGGCGCCTCTTCACTTGGCTTAGCGTATTCGTGAGTCGATATTGTTGTATTTGCCTCAAATAATCAAATATTTCAAATACTGTCAAATACGTCATCCACACATGGACTTGTACGGGCAAATCTCTCAAATATGCCAAAATATTTGCTTATTCACAAAACAATTGAACGCACAGTGATGGACGTGTCATTGGCAGCAGCTTATTAGCCATGTAAACCATGTTGGTTTGGTATATATCAGATGTGCCTGCTCCTGATGTTTCAGGATTTCTTGATTTTAGCTCTGTACCCCCCTGTATGCAGACATCAAAGATTCCTTTTTTGAGTTCTTTACTGTGCACACTTCTCCTAAATTACTTTAAAAATCGATCCATGCATCGTTGAGTCGGCTTTTGTTTTTATGTGAGGTATTTCTGGGGTCCCAAATACAAGGATACATTTAATTTAATTCCAGAAATCGCAATACGGTTTAATTTGTCCAATCCATTACGAAGGAACGTAGTAAACATTCACACGTCTGAACAGGATAGCCGCGCCCGCGCTCTGAACGAACCAAGTGTGGACAGTCGACGCAAATATTTGCCTTATTTTATTCCTTTGATGTGTAATCAAAAACCGACAAGTTGACGGAAACGCATATTCGCTATTTGTGTTGTTTGTCATATTCGTGCAAATAAAGCAAATACAAACAAATAGACCGTCTACATATTGCTGTATTTGGGCAAATAATGCAAATACACGAACACGATACGCCAAGTGAGGAGCGGCCATTACACCGAAAGCACGGGTAGCATCTTTATTGCCTTGTCGCTCTTGTGGAAGTGTCATACTTTTGTCGCTGCCTTTGGTCGCGGCTTATCACTCTGTTGCCATATAAAGTATGCACGTCATCTGCTTACGATTGACACAAAAGAACCGTTCGGAAAATCTAACTCTATACGTAGTATATGTAAACACTTTGGTTCACACATTCGAGAGCTACAAAACCACACACAAACACACTCACACACACACATGCACGCACGCACGCACGCACACACACAGAGAGACGCATCAAATTTATAGCACCCGGCGTTTTTACGTTGGGGGTTTAATATTTGTAAATATATTTGATTTGTTTTATGTGATCAGAAAAATGCATTTCATTTGGCTACTACATCTGTTCTGTATTACCCAGTGTTTTGCTCCTGTAGGTAGTTTATTTTTCTAGGTTGATTATGTCGTCACTTACGGTTCTCGTGGCTTTCGGTTTGTCCCTCAGGTATGATACATTTTAATGAGTTAACACATCACATGTTCTTACAAAAATAACCTTACGTATTTTCTCGTTTGATAAGAAAAAACGAATTATGATATAATATGCTATCTATATGAATTTACATATTATTAAAATGTGTTATTGATTTTGTAATTGTTTTTTATTATTTATATTTTTACCCGACGGAAAGAAGGGTTATGTTTTTCGCTCTTGTTATCTTGTAATTTTTTAAATTTCTTTATTGCCACCTATCTTTCAAACGGCTGGATGGATTTTGACAAATCGTTGGATTATATAGATATTGTTGGATTCCTCTCAATTACCCAAAAATGTCCTTTGATAGTATATAAGGTTTTTTAGCCAGTTGTTTTTTTTTTGCAGTCGGGGGTTTTAAATTAAAGGTACTGTATATTAGGACATACAATTATTTTAACGTATGTTAGTTAATAAAGAAATGAAAGAGTTTGAAGCAATTTTTCTTTTCAGTTTAACAGAAGTATATTAAGTATCTATAAATACACACCTATTTTGTTCTCAATGTTTTCAAATTTTCGAACTTTTCCAGGTTTTGGTTGCCTGGAAGAAATTGCGCTTATTTTTTTTATTTTATAGGTTTACGATTGACCGCCATTTTGCCGCTCGATGTTAAGCGACGATGCGGTCTACGACGGAGCTTGGCGATAAGGTCAACAAGTTGCACATTATTTTTTTTTTTTATAATTCAAATGCATTCATGAGCTTATAAACTCACTAGCAGCAACCTCCTGTTTTACCCGCTTAGGTCTCGTTCCCGTAATACCCGTGATAAAAGGTAGCCCATGTGATATTCAAGAGTACTACAAGTTTGGAATACGATGGTAAGGTACGGTAAGGTAAGGGTATCTGTGTTAGTGATCTAATCGACTTCAGCCTATTCTCTCACTAGCCTTATATCACACTCTTCATACATAATTAATGGATCTTTAACGACCAATCTAAATGCACCGATCAGTATTCATAGTGCCAGTATCAGGGCTGTCATTGCATAATTCACCGATACCGGAGACAAATTCTTATTAGGTAATATTGCGAACATTCGCATCTGCATTTCACCGCGAACTCTTTTCCCTATTTTGACCCTACTTCAAGTAAAGAGGATGGTCTCAATTAATATCTACCTATGTATGTTACCCTATAGCAACTCTACCTCTGAATGTAGATTATACTATATACCAAACAAGAAAGAATCAGCAAAATCGATTCCCAATGAAGCGTTTTCCATAGGCAAAAAAACTTGTCAAAGATAGTTCTAAATATTGTCAAGTGTGGCACCACTGTTGATTTTTGTGAAATTTCCCCTAAAAAAATAAAACAGTGGCGCCACCTACGGCGAAATTGGGAACTGTCTCTGACAAGTATTTTTGCCTCTTGAAGACGCCCTATGGTGAATCAATTTTGCTGATTCTTTTTTGTTTGGTATATATAATCTACATTCATATATGTACTAACATTTTATCGAAATTGATTTAGGGGGATTTGAAATATCGTAAAAAATCTAAAATTTCCTTATATTACTTGCGCGACGTATTTGTACTGCCTCGCTGCCGCTGTTTCATTGGAACAGTGTGTTTAGTTGATTACACAAACAAAAATTTAAATTTAATAAATTGACTGAGTTTAATTTCAAATTGGAGTCGGTTTTTTTTCGGAAAAAATAAATTATTATGATGTGGAAAGTAATGTCGTGGCCGAAGGTAAATAACACGTATTCTTAGAAGGTACTAGATACCTCGCAAACTAATTCAAACGTGGATTGCAGATAGCCTTGTGCTATACTACAAGATAGACTAGAAAACCAGAGCCGGCTCTCTCGGGAAGTGCATTATGCATGAATGTTCTCGAAAACCTCTCAATGCAAAACTACAACACTATTCAACATGGAGTATGTTGTCCTTTATATTAAACTAACTGTACCCTGCCACGCTTCGCTGTGGCACATTGTGATGCGAATTAAATAAAAACAATCCTTGATGCGGATTATATATCATTGTAAAATTTTAGCTCGATCGGTGCAGAGCTTTTTGAGTTTTTGAAGCATACACAAACCAACATAATACCTTATTTATAAAAATGTTATGTTGGTTTGTGTACGCTTCAAAAACTCAAAAAGTTCTGCACCGATCGAGCTGAAATTTTAGAATGATATATGATCCGCATCAAGGATTGTTTTTATCTAATTTTTGCATCAGTCACATACGTGCCACAGCGAAGCGTGGCAGGGTACCTACAGCTAGTTTTTACATAAAGAGATAGATAGAACACTTTTATTGTGAGATGACATCATAAAATATTAAACACGGGTATGAGCTCTACATACTGGCTAGAAGTCGGCAAGTGTTTGATCACAAAAAGTTTACCTAAACTACGTATAGAGTTAGAACAAACAGCTTACACGGAATGCATGGGTCTGATTGCTTTTGTCTTGTCGCTCTTGTAGAGTCTTGTACTTTTATCGCGGTACATCACTGTGTCGCCATAGCTAACATACGCCTCATCTGATTTTGATTGGTACAAAGGAACCGTGCGGAAAAACCTACCTATTATACCTATTATCTATTTAAGTACTTAAACTTGATCTTCTTCGCTAAGCTCTTAAACTTTGTGATACTCTTGTGCGTAAAAGACTTCAAAATCTTGAACATCGCCGCAAAATTGTTAGCTTATCGGTTTTATCAGATACACTTCGGAGATGATGACACTGATCTGCATGATCTAATACCACCTTACCCTTTCTTCCATCGGACTACTCGTATCTCAAAAAGCGATATTGTTTTATGGTTGATGTTCCAAAAACACGAACGAAGAGATTTGACTCCACGTTTGTGATAAGGACTTCTAGGTTGAGTGGGTTTTCGCTGATAGTTACAATCTTGGTGTCTTCAAATCGAGAGTGAATCGGTTTATTTTAGGTAAGCACGCTCCATCGTAGACCGCATCGTCGCTTAACATCAGGCGAGATAGTGGGCAAGTGCGATAAAATAGTTAAAAAAGGGCTTCTCCTTCTGGGATGCCAGGTGATTCCTTGAACTTTCCTACCGGCGGCAGATCAAAATCGTCCGTCTGAGATTCCCTAGCGTTAGCCGTCATATGAGATCTAGTATTCTTTGATTACGGTAAGATTTGATTAGTAGGGCCCTCCGCCTTCTGTGCTAACCCAATGTTTGGTAATTAGTAGGGGACACTTGAAGACAACGTATATATTTGGTGTAAGTCTTTTTAAGAAAAACCTTTATTGTGAGGTGGTTTTACGGTTTGAAGGGCAATGTTTCCAGAGACATAACAAATCTTAGAGATAAAATATCTTAGATATCTACGAGCGCAATGCAGTGCTATGTAATGATTTGGACTCTTTCTGTTCCAATAGCTGCGTGTCACTGTGCTGTTATGTGGCAGACATGTTGTTTACCGTCAAGCACATGTCAGACTCGCCTCGCCACCCAAGATTTAAAAAAAAAAAGATTGTGACGAGGCTGTTCGACGGGCTTGTAGAACAATGTTGAGCGCTTGAAATCCCAGAAGTTCGATCAGAGGCGCTTAGAGATCATTTCTAACTCCATTAGTATGATACAATAATGTAATTTACTTCGAAAAACAAAACTTGATTTTATTTTTAAATTAAACTCAGATTTTCGACAAATTGCATATTTTTGTGAAATTAACTAACACTGTTCCAATGAGGCAGCGACGTTTAGATATTTGTTCATCCTATTAATATTACAAATGTCAAAGTTTGGATGTTTGTTGCTCAACCACGTCGTAAGGTATAAACGAATCTGAAATTTAGAACACAGTTAATATTATATTTCCCGATTGTGGTCTGGAAAAATCACATAGGTTCCCAAAAAAACGGGAACTAGTACTATGCGGTAAAACGCTGCTAGGTTTTCATATTTCCTACACACACACTGTTTTAAGAATGTAGTACCTGGTTGAGCGAGCTTTGCTCGGTTTTTTAAATGACATTTAGGCAGGTACGAATTACGTGGTGATGACTTACTTAGATCTACTTAGATACGAATTAAATGCGTTTATAAAAAGCTCTAAGTAAAAGATTTTCTCAGAAAAAAAAAGGACAAAAAGAAAATCCGAGTGTAACCATCAGGATTCGAACCGGGCCTGTTGAATCCGAGGGCGAGCATATTCCGCCTGAGCCATTTGACTGAGACTTAAAAAACAGTGGCGAAATAAGTTATCGTATTCTAATGACATTGTAGGAGTTTTTCATTGTTTAAAAACGCGAATAAAATGATGATTTTAAAAAATAAAACCTAGCTAGATCGATTTATCGTCCCCGAAACTCCCCTGTATATATAATTTCATGAAAATCGTTCGAACAGTTTCCGAGATTCAGATTCTATATATATACACCTACAAGAATTGGTCGTTTAAAGGTATAAGAAAGATAAGATTCAGATTCTATATAGGTATAAATACCTACAAGAATGGGTCGTTTAAAGGTATAAGATGTAGCTATGTAGGTACTACTTTAGTAACATCGGGAAACTTAGTAACCTAGTCATCAATTCAAACTGAAGCTGAATAGAGCGTACCTGCATTTCAGTGCATACAGCTCGTATTGAAATTTGCACAAAGCTTGGAGTGCCATGAATACAACATTTCTACTGCTTGAAACGAGTGAAGTCTAACATATCGAGCTATTTCTACGAATCTCGATTCAAGAACTTAAGCTCTGAGTCTGTACCATGTGCAGTTAATTATAATAATTTAGAATTAACCTAATTTAATATTTAGTTTCCTACCCGATTTTTGTGGGAGTTTCCTGATGATAATGTTCTTGTTATCATCAAATCGAGAGTCTGTATGAGAATCTGTGTTTCATGGTCACGCTCCGTCGTAGACCTCTCCATCTATCGTTGTTAATTTTTCTGTGTTCCGGTTTGAAGGGCAATTTTACCAGATAAGTTACAGGGCTTAGAGATTTGACATCTTAGATCTCTGGGTGACGAGCGCAGTGCAGTGCTAGGTAGTGCTAGGTTTCACGTTCCAATAGCTGCGCGTCACTGTGCTGCTATGTGGCTGGCATGTTGCTTACCATCAGGCACACGTACTGCTCGTCTCGTCACTCTGTATTTAAAAAAAACAGTCTGTCAAGAATGTAGATGAAGATTTATATACGTATTTTTAAAACTCACTTTTCCGACCGTCAGAGTCCGGGACCCTTGCGCTATACGTTTTATGGGATGTAATACGATAAGTATGGTAAGTATGTTGAATGCTCTCAGGTATGCTTCACGTTTACAGTTAAGTATGCATTCTATTTCATGCGTAATTAAAGCCTAAGCCGAACCTGCAATTGAGAGCGCAGAACAAGCGAGACACGATCAGCACAAGCGCTCGGCTTGCGACACATCTTTATAAAATGTTATCCCATAAAATTATCAGCCCTAAACCGACTTTACATAGATCGGGTAGAGTTTATCAACAAAACTAAACTACAATTAAAGCTGCTCTAACCTTACAAACTGTTTACACTAGGTAAGTTAATTTGAATGATCCATTGAGCGATGAACCATGAATAATTTTAATACCTGCACAAGTGGAAGGTCTCAATGAAACTAGGCTTAAAACTGAAATAAAAAACTACCTAATGCGCAAAGCATATTACACTGTAGATGGATTTTGTAAAGGACAGCAATATTTGGAAAAAGAATATGTCAAAATTAAATCTATCGAGTAAGGTAGAATAATACTAATGTACTAATGTAACAATAATGTAAATTTGTTTAAGTACTGTATGTATTCATTATTTGGATAATTTGTTTTTTCACCATGACAAAGCCTTTTTACAGCTGCACCTAAATGACAAGGCCCCTTTACAGCTGATTATTTTTTATTTGACATTATTCTTTAGTATTATTTTATTATGTACACAGATTATTTATGTACTATTTAATTTTATTGTAAGTGACGTTACCAAGTGTTCTTTTGAAATAATGGTTCGAATAAATAAATTGAATTGAATTGAATTGATGAATGACTACAGGCAATACAATTTCAAGTCACAAGCGTGTCCAGTTGCATTTCTCTACCTAGTCTGTCTATAAATCCCGGTTTACATTATTTCAGTCCAGCGATCGAATCCAGCGCTGGACTGCTTACTGGAAAAATGTAAACCGGCACTGGAAAGCAATGAATCCAGTTAGCATTCTAGTCTGCCGGTTTACATTTTTCCAGTAAGCAATCCAGCGCTGGGTACGATAGCTGGAATGGAATAATGTAAACCAGGCATAATACCACGTTGCATGCATTTACAATGAGCCAAACCCAATATCAAAGTTTATTTACGTCACAGACCAAGGACAGTAACGATTACACCGACTGAAGAAAGCCGACATTATATGTGTTGATTGTTATAATTTGAGATGAGTCAAGTTCCCAGAAAGTTAAGAATGCTAAAATTTCGTGATTTGTTCTAGTGTTCATGGAAAATGTATGCTTAAAACTTGAGCCATACAATTACGTTTACAATTTATAATTACGTTCTCTGCAGCAGCTGCCGGTGCTAGAATGTAGCGACTAAGATAGAGGAGCTATAGTGCCGACGCAAGTTGCATCCCACACCAGACCAGATAATTTATAACTATTCAGATATCAATCTTAATTGATATTATTTATTTTAATCTATCTGCGGTTTCACACACGAAGTTCTGGTTCCCGAAATTCTCCCGTAATAAAAATTAGCTTACGTTTTATTCTAGACTTAATCTGTATTTCAAATTTCTCGATCCATTCAGATATTCTGATCTGATCGAGCAACAAACACCCAAACATCAAAACTTTCACATTTAGCAGGATTGGTTTCTTGATTGCAAAAATAAACATTTGCAATCTTTGACAGTTATTCTGCCGTCAAGCAGTAGTGTGCATCCATTACTGTGTTCCAGTTTGAAGGGCAACGTTACCAGATAAACTACTGGGCTAAGAGACAAAACACCTCATATCTCCGGGTGACGAGCGCAGAGCTGTGCTAATCTATTTGGACTCTTCATGCTCATTTGGATAAAATCAAAGTCAAAGTTCTTTATTGATAAATGTACAATTTACACGTCAATTTTGGACTCTTCATCAATAGCTGTGTGTCACTGCTGTTATGGGTAGGCACGTCGCTTACCACCAGGCACATGGCCTGGTCGTCTCGCCGCTGTTCTATAAAATAAATGTTATGCTAAAAATACTGGCTGTATTGATAACCTCGTCCTGGTCGAACTCGGTCTAAGGATTAAGAAGGATTGTCAGTTTATCGTTAGCACCGTATTTCAGAGCATTAAACAAGCGGATTCCAGTATAAATCACGGTTCCTTCGCGTAGATCATCGCTGCGCCGACAACAATAAAACATAAGTAAGTGTTTCATACACTTTATTGCTTCACGGATATTATTCTCCATAAAATCTGAAACAACCACGTTTATAACGACGAAACAGCGGCGCCCCGAGCGGGGCGGCCATAGAGGCACTGAGAGACAGGAATCACAGATCGACAGAGCTTAGCATCGCTCTCCGTGGACGACAGAACCTGGCCGAACGATTGTGGTGCCAACTAATTAAAAACGGCGAACTATAAGAACTATTTACACTTCAATAGATAAAATCACAACATCGCGTGAAGACGATACGGCATTAAAATTGACTGTCATTAGTAGTCTTAGCAAAAATCTATATTTACCCTTTGAAAATTTACGTACATTTTTATGACTAATAGAAATTAAATTTTCTAAATAGCAGGTTAAAATCATTATAAATAAGAATAAAGATTTAATTAGATATATCTCGTAACAAAGTTGGCTTTCTATTTGATATGATTCTATTGCAACAACAAATCGGTTCAATCCGGTTTCGTTCTGTCGTCCACATAGGGTACAAAGTTAGAGGGCATCAGTAGAGGAAGCTGGAGGGGGGCGGTCGCGGGGAGGGCGCGGGGCGAGCGAGGCGGGGGTGGAAGGCTCCGAGCGCGGCTTCGTTGGTGCTGGAAGGTCTCTCCTCGCGCACGCGCAGTTGCGGCAGACGCCAGGCGGCGCACGCGGCCGTCAGCGCATGTCTGTTCAACGCCCAGTACGCTGCGGCATTCAGAGCCGAGTGGGCGTGTCCAAGCAGCAGTGCATACTGCTGCGCTGGTCGTGGAACTCGCACGCCACTCGCCCGAAGCACGCACAACACCGCATGCGGCACCCAACACGCCGCAAATATTGCTGCGATACCCATCAACACATTCCCGAGCCGCCGCCGTGATCGGAGAGTCGACGTCTGGGGTTGAGGCCCGAGTAGACTCGGCTGGAGCTTCTTCTTGGATCGGACGTCTCCGCCGTCGACGGCGTCTCTTCGTTCGCGCGGGCCGACGCCGGCGACTATAATGACGTGCGTGGGTCGTCTCATGAGTGGGACTGGTAAGGGTAGCTCGCCGTGCGCCGCGCGTGCTGTCAGTGATAGCGCAGTCAGTTTGACGCGCACGGCCCAGTGACAGCGCGCTACGGCCACTACAGGGAAGCAGTACGTCAGTAGTGCGTGGATCACTGCCAGCGGCGGGCAGTACAGGCACGTCGCTGTGATTGCAGCTGCGCCTGGAATACAGAAATGTTTTGAGTTGTTGAAGTTGCTAAAGCAGGCCTGGATTGCAGTCAATTAATAAACTATCATTGGAGATTCGCAAGTTATATTATCTTATAATATAAATACGCCGTTTCGGTGTAGGTTTTCTTTCTAGGGTAAAGAATCTTACCTACGAGTAGAATTAATTCCTGCTGTAGAGCTGTAGTGAATGTTAGTACGAGTATTATTTGGTACTCACTGAGCAGGAACGCCATGATCCAGACGATGAAGACAGCGATGAGCGGCCGGGAGCACGCGGACGCGCCGCCACGCCGCACGACGCCGCAGCGGTCCGCGGCGATCGCCACCAGAGACAGCGTGCTCGCCGCCACTGGGAACGACTGGAAAACATACCTTATTACCACACAATACGACATTTTATTTGTGGTGATTATTAATCTAACCTAACTAAGAAATAGAGCCGGTCCACGCATGGCTGCATAATGACTTCTCCCAGTTACAATGCCAGGTAATTACGTCGGAATCCAGATAGTTTCGTAGATATCTCGATATTAGCTGCCATTAAGGCCGGTGTACCTAGTAGCATTTGCAGCTACAACGCACTCGTAATTTCTATCAGGTGCTTAGGTAGTAAGTTACTTCAGCATCGCGTGATTTTGAAATCTAGAAACTTCGACAGCTAGTAACTACAGCTGCTAGAGACTTCGGAGGCTAATTACTTCGTCATGTAGAGTTTTGAGTTAGTGATTTCGGAAGTAAGTGACTGACTTCCACAACTATTTCGGGAACTACTTACTTCGGCAAAGCTAATAAGTTCGATGGCTAGTAAGTTCAGCGGCTAGTAAGTTTAGAGGAGGTGACTTCGATTACTAGTGACTTCAGTGGATAATTACTTCAGTGGATAGTTACTCCGGCTACTTAGGCTACTAGAGACTTCGTCAACTAGTGAGTTCAGCAACTAGTAAGCGCGGCAGCTATTGAGTGCGGCAGCTAGTGAGTGCGGCTACACCGCGGTACCTCGATGTAGTGCGCGAGGTGGCAGTAGGGCAGGCGGTGCGCGGCGGTGAGTGAGTGCGGCAGCTGGTGAGTGCGGCTACACCGCGGTACCTCGATGTAGTGCGCGAGGTGGCAGTAGGGCAGGCGGTGCGCGGCGGTGAGTGAGTGCGGCAGCTGGTGAGTGCGGCTACACCGCGGTACCTCGATGTAGTGCGCGAGGTGGCAGTAGGGCAGGCGGTGCGCGGCGGCGAGTGAGTGCGGCAGCTAGTGAGTGCGGCTACACCGCGGTACCTCGATGTAGTGCGCGAGGTGGCAGTAGGGCAGGCGGTGCGCGGCGGCGAGTGAGTGCGGCAGCTGGTGAGTGCGGCTACACCGCGGTACCTCGATGTAGTGCGCGAGGTGGCAGTAGGGCAGGCGGTGCGCGGCGGTGAGTGAGTGCGGCAGCTGGTGAGTGCGGCTACACCGCGGTACCTCGATGTGGTGCGCGAGGTGGCAGTAGGGCAGGCGGTGCGCGGCGGCGGTGAGTGCGGCAGCTGGTGAGTGCGGCTACACCGCGGTACCTCGATGTAGTGCGCGAGGTGGCAGTAGGGCAGGCGGTGCGCGGCGGTGAGTGAGTGCGGCAGCTGGTGAGTGCGGCTACACCGCGGTACCTCGATGTAGTGCGCGAGGTGGCAGTAGGGCAGGCGGTGCGCGGCGGTGAGTGAGTGCGGCTACACCGCGGTACCTCGATGTAGTGCGCGAGGTGGCAGTAGGGCAGGCGGTGCGCGGCGGCGAGTGAGTGCGGCTACACCGCGGTACCTCGATGTAGTGCGCGAGGTGGCAGTAGGGCAGGCGGTGCGCGGCGGCGAGTGAGTGCGGCAGCTGGTGAGTGCGGCTACACCGCGGTACCTCGATGTAGTGCGCGAGGTGGCAGTAGGGCAGGCGGTGCGCGGCGGTGAGTGAGTGCGGCTACACCGCGGTACCTCGATGTAGTGCGCGAGGTGGCAGTAGGGCAGGCGGTGCGCGGCGGTGAGTGAGTGCGGCAGCTGGTGAGTGCGGCTACACCGCGGTACCTCGATGTAGTGCGCGAGGTGGCAGTAGGGCAGGCGGTGCGCGGCGGTGAGTGAGTGCGGCAGCTGGTGAGTGCGGCTACACCGCGGTACCTCGATGTAGTGCGCGAGGTGGCAGTAGGGCAGGCGGTGCGCGGCGGCGAGTGAGTGCGGCAGCTAGTGAGTGCGGCTACACCGCGGTACCTCGATGTAGTGCGCGAGGTGGCAGTAGGGCAGGCGGTGCGCGGCGGCGCGCGCGGCGGCGAGCGGCGCGCTGGCTGCGCATACCAGCAGGTCGGCCGCGCACGCGCTCAGCATCTGCGGCGTGCGGAGCCGCGCCGCGCCGCCCGACGCCAGCGCCGCCATCAGCGACACATTACCTGACGACAATCAAATACTATTGTAAAGCAGTTACATAAGCAGCCTACTTTGTGATCCTGCAACAGAGTTTCACGGTCTGCACTCACAAGAAAAGACTTGTTCTGAAGATCTCTTTTTGCTCTAACTGTAACTTTCTATTGCACTTCGTTTAAGTGTGTATATCATCATCAACAGCCCACTAAATGGTCCCACTGCTGGGATTTAAGGCCTTATTTCGCAAGGAGAGAGTTAAGGCCATAATCCACCACGCTGGCCCAGTGCGGATTGGTAGATGACACATGACTTCGAAAGATTCGAGATACATGTCGGTTTTCTCGCGATGTTTTCCTTCATTTAAAGTTAGGGGCATTACGCACATGACTTCGAAAAGACAGTGGTGCGTGTGGGGTTTGAACCGGAGGTCTCCAGATCGGCAGGCGCCGTTCTCTCGACTAGTCCAACCGTAATTTAACTAGTTAGTTTAAGTATATGGTCACAGTAAATATCCTGTAACACGATTGACACGAAACTTGGAAGACGAAGTTAGATTATGGTCGGGAACAGCACATAGGGTACTTTTATCACTACTATGCAGGTGGAACCGCTGGGTGCTACTAGTTAATAATATTAGCGTAGTGAATAACTGTGATAGCTTACAACACTATCGATAAATAGTACATGTAGATAGTAGAGTTAATTACAATGTTATGACAATGTTAAGTTACAAATATTTTATGTGTACCGTTTTGAGAATCATAGAGAAAAATAGTTATTTGTTATACAAGAGTGCAAAGTTGATTTTTAACCGCGTGCTTAATTTTGATGACCGAGCAAGCGAAGGATTCTAAAATTGAATCACGAGCGCAGCGAGTGATTCAAAATTAGAATCCTGAGCGTAGCAAGGGAATCAAAAAAACACAAGATGAAAAATCTTTGCACTCGAGTGCAACACGTAACTTTTCATTCCACCTCAGCGAGGAAATGACTAAGTAAATGCAAATTTTTAAATGTTTTCGCGCTAAGCAAATTAAAAAAAAGTAAGTACACCAAGGAGGTTCCGAGTCTGAGTTTTAACATATTACAAAAAATGTATGATGCATTCGGCACCAAAGAGGTAGAAATAAATAGGTTGAATTATGTTTTGAATTCAAAACCTCAGTACACACGATGTTCTAAATTCAAATTTACTTTAACCTCTAGAGGGTAAAAACGACTTTTGCGCCCTGATATCGAGGAGCAAAAGTACTCTTTCCGAGCTGGTGGGATGAAAATATATTTTTAAAACACATTTGCTCGTAAAGGGCGTCTTATTTGACCATTTGCAATATCTCATTACGTACTTGTGCTGTAATGTAATGTAAAACGCACGGTTTATCAAAATGCTCCGTCTACATAAAACGAACGTGACTTTCTGTAAAACTTATCAAAGAGTTTTTATGTCAAAAAGCTGTCAATATTTTATGAATAAATTTAATTCTAGGAGATAAAATATTATAAGGAAACATTAAATTATTCAATTTTATTAATTTTTGACCATAAATTACAATAATGTATCTGTAACAAAACTCAAAATTATTAATTTACTTTATTAGTAAATTAATATTTTTTTTTAAATACTAGCTGATTCTGTGTCTTTGCTTTAAAAAACATGGCGCATCGCTAATTTGCATCAAGCAACGCAATCTTCCGCACAAGCACGGAAGTTAATTTTCCAACTTCTTTGCACGAAAGGGTCTTGCAAATCTTTCTGTCATTTCTTGCGGGAGGGGAAAGTTGCACACCAGTGCAAAGCCGCGCTATTACATACAAACATACCTGTACCGATCCATTGCCGATCATACTCACACAGCCAAATCACTAACACATGAAAAGTAAAGAACCATACACAAATCTAGCCCCGCCCTCACGGCACAGTATATTATCAAACTCCATGGTCCACGCGGATTTGTACTTTGACAGAGGGGAAACTCTATGTATGCCTACTCCGTTCCGCGTTGCTCTCTGCTAATTTGTGAAGAACAAAAATTTATTACAAGCGCTTTTTCTTTTCTCTGTATTGTGTTTATTTGAAAATGTCGTCAGAGTTTAATTTATTAACTCGCAAATATGTTATAAAACGTTGTATGACATTCGTGCGCTTTGATAATGATCCACAGCCTACAGCCTACAGCCTCTGCTTTCTTGTAGCTCTCGCCTACGGTTCGAACTAGCAATATCGCCTCGGCTGTAATCATCAACTTACCGCACCTACGTATATCATAATGTACTAATTATTATCTTTGAGTGTTGAGCACAGTGGATTGCTAGACGATGATTAGGAGTCTTTCGTGTTAGGCTTTAATTGCTCTGTGGCACTGTAATGTTGTGTGCTGTCATCTTTCTTACTATCAGACACGCATGGTGCTCTTTCCGTCACTCCTAAATAAAAAAATGATACTGTTGATAGCAAAACCAGTGACATGCTCACATTTTCGCACCAAAGTATAAACAAACGGATATCCAGTATTATAATTTCAAAGGCTTTGCTAAATTTAGCGCTATGAATACATAAATTATGGAACAAATTAGACGCGTTAAGCGTATAAATTAATTTCCATTTTCCTCTAAATCGCTTTGAAATCATAATACTGCCTTGGAGTTAAAAGAGCAAACAAGTAGGTTGTATCTCACACAGCACCATTTTAATCACCAGATAAAAACGTGTAGCACTACACTAATAAAGAACTTGTAAGGAGTAATGCTATAGTGGCGTCACATGTAAACAAATATGGGTTTTGTGAGCAATAATTCAGTTCTGCCAGTAGCAGGCGCTTTGAGAATACAGAAGTGGACTCGAAGCGCGAAGAAACATCAAGAATTCAGTACCTCGGATCTACTCCGCTGGAGAGTAATACGATTTGAAAGATTACTATTTTGTAGCGACGGCCCTAGGAATTGCATTTCTTGGCTTAGCATGGAAGGCATTATTGATAAGATGAGATTATAGTCTTGTACTAGCTGAACGTCGCGTTGCTACGCCATCTATCGAAAATTGGTCGTACCAACTCAGATTTAGAACAAATTGGTTAGCTTAGATTCTACTCGTAATGACGCAACCTTAAAAGATAGACACATGCTGTCACGGACTTTGCCGGACGTCAGCGCGCACAACGATAGCTCGCAAAGAGGAATATTTGTTCCCGTTTTTGTTACGATTCATTCATGCTCCGCTCCTGTTTATAGTAGCGAAATGTTAATGCAAACTATAGCTCAATATTCTTCGATAAAAGAACTAAGTATTTAACCGAAAAATAATCTTTGAAATTGGACCAGTAGTTCCCGAGATCCTAGCGTTCAAAGAAATAAACAAACTCTTCAGCTTTATAAAATTAAATGGCAAATTATTTACTGTCGTATAGATTGTCTTTCTTTACTAAGATACCAGACACTGATGCGACACAGGCGACCCCACATCAGACGCTAGCGGCACAGTATAAAGAAATACTACCCAGTAGTTCACCGCCTTTGATCTTGGAAGAAACTGATGTAGTAATGTCTAGGCACGGGTAGGGTTGTCTCAAACAAAAATTCCTATTACCAAAATAAAATTAAAACTTACGGAAGACGTCAGCCCTGAGCCGCGCTCCTGCAATACTAACATTGTAATGTAGGCAACGCAGGAGCGCGCTTCCCACGTTTCACCCCGCACGCCTCGCACGATTGCCCCGTCTAGACGGATTCGTCGAACTACTGTATAGGCTTGTTCGCATTAGGCTAGCAAATTAGTCTAGTAGAGAGTAATTTAGTAGCTAAAATACTCGCTACTATTCAAAAATCGTTCGCACCGTGCTACCGTTTAGTACAGTTCACAAGTGAGTAGCGTTTCGCGACATGAAGATCCTACAACGCATTTGTTTGAAGTTATTTTTCTCTCCAGACTAATTCGACAAGTTCGAACCTGTTTAATCGGCGAGCCAATGAGCGCACCGCTCGCAATGAACGCGTGGTGGGGGGTGCTACTCGCCCGTTGAAAATAGAACGAAATGGATTGCCTCGACTAAATCACTTCCTAAACTACTCGACTAAATTTTCACTGTTCATACACGTTTAGTTGCTAAATTACTCGCCACTAGGCTAAATTACTAGCCTAGTGCGAACAAGCCTTTAGACTTAGTAGACCGTGCTGGTTGCTGCCAGCACAGTTGCCTGGAGCGAATTTCGTCAATTTGACAACGTGCGTTGCGCTGTAGTGTCATCACTATCATAAATGCTAGGTAGACAGTAAAGGCCCTCTGAGGCATATATGATCATTTAAAAAACTACGACGTCATAATAAGGACGTACATGTAAAAGAAACGGCGTGTATAGCTTCGTCGGTGGCGCTTTCGTAACATGAATTAGTGTTATAAATGTCAAAGTTTCAATATTGCACCGGCCATCGTGATATCAAACTGGCATGCGCCCACTCTCAAATACACATATTCATACCCTGCCACATACCTAAACACAATCCCTCTCAATTGGTCACTATAATACTACCTCACTCACACACGCAAAACACTCACTCTCTTTTCAACACATCCGCATACATAGCACCTCAATCCACGCAGGCTTAATGGAATTATTCAGAAACTCTACATTACTTCTGCTAAAAAAGAAAGGTTTGCAGCTTGGCAATGCAGTGTTGATGTGGAACATAGTTTTTTGATTACACAGCAATCGACAAAAAGCTAAAACAGATAGTGTAATGATAGTGCCACTATTTTCTACTCTTTGCCCAACTGTAGTGAAACCGAAAATCGAATATCAATTTGTATGTCTGGATCTAATAATAGGAAACTATGTCTCAATTAAAATATTGTTTAGTTATTCATTTTATTTTATAAAATTGTTTAAACAACCCTGCGTTACATTTTTTAACCCCCGACCAAAAAAAGGGGTCTTATAAGTTTGACGTTGATGTCTGTCTGTCTGTCTGTCTGTGTGTGTGTCTGTCTGTGGCACCGTAGAGCTCAAACGGATGGGCCGATTTCAATACGGTTTTTTTTATTTGAAAGTTAATTACAGTTCTTAGCTATGTTTGGTTAATATCGATTCAAAATGGCCGCCTCCACAAAATGGCGGATAAAACCTTCCTTCACAACCTACCTCAATATGGGTATCAAATAAAAGGGCTTCACTAGTAGAGTACTATACGCTATAAAAAAATTCAAATCCAAGATGGCCGCCACCACAAAATGGCGAATTATATATTTTTTTCACTACTACCTCAATATGGGTGTCAAACGAAAGGGCTTGATTAGTAGAATACTTTGCACTATGACAAATGTTAAATCCAAGATGTCCGATACCACAAAATGGCGAATTACATTTCTTTTTTCACAACTCCCTTAATATGGGTATCAAATGAAAGGGCTTGACTAGTAGAATGTTGTACAGATAACAAATCTTAGGTAGTCGGGGGTTAGTCAAAATTTTAATTTTGTTCTTGTGTGTACTAGGAACTGCGTACAACAAAATTGTAAACCGATGTAGGGCGCCCAAAATACAGGGCCCGCTGTACCTCAATTTATCTGTATAACTTGTCATGAAATGCAATTTGTAAATGTAACTGTACTTTATTTGGGAACAATACATTTTTTTTACATGTTTGTTGCTCAATCACGCCGGAACGGATAAACGGATCGAGTTGAAATTTGAACACACTTAGGTTATAGTCTGGAAACACAAATGGATTACTTTTTATCCCGGATAATTAACGAAAATGGGAAACCACGGTTAAAACCGCAAGAGACTGCCAGTGGTGTTTACTGACCCAGGATCCCAATGATGCAGACGACCACGTAGAGAGCCAGCAGCGTCGCAAGAGCGTGCGAGGTTCCGTCGGCGTCGCTCGCGTCGCGCTCCCCTTCGCTCGCGTTACCGAACATCGCGCTTCATGCTGTGCTGAAACAAATAAACAATATCCAATATAATATTTTCAGTGTTATATTTAATCTAGATGAAATAATAATCCGTTTTGAAGGGCAACGTTTCCAGAGAAATTACAGGGCTTAGAGATATAACATCTTAGATTTCTGGGGGACGAGCGCAGAGCAGTGCTAGGTAATGATTTGGACTCTTCATTTTCCAATAGCTACGTGTCGTCACCGTGCTGTTGTGTGGCTGGCATGTTGCTTACCATCAGGCAAATGTCCTGCTCGTCTCATCACTCTTTATTTAAAAAAAAAAGAACAGTACTAGTTTGTGTTCTATTTAATCCACAAGCAATGAACAGTGAACTGATTTTTGAACAGGCTGATTTTTTGAACACATTTGTATCAAGGAAAATAAGAGCCCTCTCACAAAACGACAGAACTCAACTTTAGGTAAAATCCTGCAACATTGTCAGCGTGCGTCCGTTCGATTCAGCTCGAGTGTTTAGGCGGACAGAACGATCTTGAGCCGTAACGGCAGTGTACTAAAAATTTTGATGAGATTTTCTGACAACGTCTACTAAATCGATGAACGTTGGCTGCGTGCACGAAACTTGATGACTTATTGTCCCGTTACGTTCGTTGTCCCGTTACGTTACGATAAATTATTCTTGCATTTCAAAAATCTGATAACTAGTAAAATTTCTTTTTTTATTTTAAGGGTAATATTTGTGCATTGGTTCTTAGCTATGTTTGGTTAATATCGATTCAAGATGGCCACAAAATGGTGGACTAAATATTTCTTCATAATCTACCTCAATATGGGTATCAAATTTAATGAAAATCTTGACCAGTAGAATACTATGCACTATGACAAATTTCAAATCCAAGATGGCCGCCACCACAAAATGGCGAAATACATTTAATTTTTCACTACTCCCTCAATATGGGTATCAAATGAAAGGACTTGACGAGTAAAATACTATGCACAATGACAAATTTCAAATCCAAGATGGCCGCCACTACAAAATGGCGAAATACATTTCTTTTTCCCTACTTCCTCAATATGGGTATCAAATAAAAAGACTTGACGAGTAAAATACTATGCACAATAACAAATTTCAAATCCAACATGGCCGCCACCACAAAATGGTGAGATACATTTCTTTTTCACTACCTCCTCAATACGGGTATCAAATAAAAGGGCTTGACTAGTAGAACACTACGCACTATGACAAATGTCAAATCCAAGATGGCCGCCACCACAAAATGGCGATTGTCATTATTTTTACTACTACCTCAATATGGGTAACAAATGAAAGAGCTTGACTAATAAAATACTATGCACTATGACAAATTTCAAATCCAAGATGGCCGCCACCACAAAATTGCGAATGTCATTATTTTTACTACTGCCTCAATATGGGTAACAAATGAAAGGACTTGACTAATAAAATACTATGCACTATGACAAATTTTAAATCCAAGATAGCCGCCACCACAAAATGGCGACTGACATTATTTTCACTACTTTTAATATGGATATCAAATGAACGGGCTTGACTAGTAAAAACTACGCACTATGACAAATTTCAAATCCAAGATGGCCGCCACCACAAAATGGCGAATGTCATTATTTTGTACGACCTCAATATGGATAACAAATGAAAGGACTTGACTAGTAGCATACTATGCACTATGACAAATTTCAAATCCAAGATGGCCGCCACCACAAAATGACGAATGTTATTATTTTTTATTTTCACTAGGTACTTCTCAACATAGGTGTCAAATGCAAGAGCTTGACTAGTAAAATACTACGCACTATGACAAATTTCAAATCCAAGATGGCCGCCACCACAAAAAAAAAACTTAAACCTGCACGGGCACTAACTCTATAAAACTAAAATACCTAGGTACTTATATTTTAGATGTTATCGCACGAAATAATTATATTTACAGATGTTTGTACCGCGCTGAACCTGCATCAATCGCAAACAAAATGATTTTGCGTTTCACGCGTGCCCATCCCTAGTAATCCCCAACGTACATATCTATGTAGCTATACATCATCTGCCTACGACGCGCACTAGGCGTCTGGTGTGGTGTTAGCACTCTATACTTTAGTTATTTGTCATCTATGATTTTTAGCTAAGACAGCTCCCTTCCGTGCTTGCGCGGAAGATCGCGTTACTCGATGAGTCAAACCCTTCCAGTTGGATATGAAATTTGTCATAGTGCATATTATTCTACTAGTCAAGCCCTTTCATTTGTTACCCATACTGAGGTAGTAAGTAGTAAAAATAATGACATTCGCAATTTTGTGGTGGCGGCCATCTTGGATTCGAAATTTGTGGCAGTTCATAGTATTTTACTAGTCAAGCCCTTTCATTTGTTACCCATATTGAGTTGGTGGTAAAAAATAATGTCAGTAGCCATTTTGTGGTAGCAGCCATCTTGGATTTGAAATTTGTCATAGTGCGTAGTATTTTACTAGTCAAGCCTTTGCATTTGATACCTATATTGTGAAGTAGTGAAAATAATGACATTCGCTATTTTGTGGTGGCGGCCATCTTGGATTTCAAATTTATCATAGTGCGTAGTATTCTACTAGTCAAGCCCTTTCATTTGTTACCCATATTGAGGTGGTAGTAAAAAATAATGACAGTCGCCATTTTGTGGTGGCGGCCATCTTGATTTGAAATTTGTCATTGTGCATGGTCAAGCCCTTTAAATTGATACCTTTATTGAGGTAGTAGTAAAAATAATGATGATTAATATTGGAAGTTCGTTGCTCAAACACGTCGGAACAGTCATTGGTCATGGCCATTGGTCGTAGTCATTGGTCATATCCGTTCCTCATGGTCATTGTAATTGGTCATGGTCATGGTCATTGGTCATGGTATAGAGGTAGTAGTGAAAAATAATGACATTCGCAATTTTGTGGTGGCGGCCATCTTGGATTTGAAATTTGTGACAGTGCATAGTATTCTACTAGTCAAGTCCTTTCATTTGTTACCCATACTGTACATACTTAATTAATATTGGAAGTTCGTTGCTCAAACACGTCGGAACGGTCATTGGTCATGGCCATTGCTCATGGTCATTGGTCGTGGTCATTGGTCATGGCCGTTTCTCATGGTCATTGGGCATGGTCATGGTCATGGTCATGTGCATGGTCATGGTCATGGTATTGAGGTAGTAGTAAAAATAATGACATTCGGCATTTTGTGGTGGCGGCCATCGCGTTCATCGACTTATTAGACGTTGTCACGTCAAAAAAAATTGACAGATTCTGCTTCTTCATGAAGTAAACAAGATCAAATGTGATGGTCCGATCCGAAAATCAGAATGAAACGTTATAAAACGCCAAACGAATTAAAATTTTGTGGTCGCACTATAATTATTCTAGTTTATGTCATAAACGCGCGAAATATTACGTAACCGGCTCCCACGCTAACTGACGCAGGTCCTCCCCCGACGGCCGCTCGCGGCATACTAAATTGCGCAGCGTAATTTATTGTAATTTCGACTGCTGGTAATTTATATTTTTGAAAAATTGACAACTATGATTTGAAAAGTAACTATAGAATTGGATTCTACAAAGAACAAAGTATTATCGTGTCTAATTTTTATTTTGGAGTTATTGCGTATTTTACACAGAGACAACGCTAAAACTGCAATATAAAACTTAAAATTGGCTTATGATTTGTTTTTTTACTAATAAATGGGACCAAAATTCAGATAAATGTGACTTGAATGAATTAATAAAATATGTGTATGATGTTCCCCATATTTTTTAAGTATAAATTTTGAGTATCACTTGTAGATTTAGAAGTCTGAAACTGACACGGCGGCGACTTTTCGGCGAAATGGTCATGGGAGATCGTTCCCTACGACTAAAGGCTTTATTATTAGTAAAATTGAAACAAGGAAACGTCAACAAGAAAGATCGGCCTATTTTTTGAACGTAATTATCTTTTTCTAGATAATACTAAAGATGGAAATATCGGAACACAAACTTTTTGAATTTCGTGCGACGACGTGAGCCGGCTCTTAAGGTATGAGTCCAAGATGGATAGCAGACTGCAACCGCAGGCGACTTTGTGTTTCAGCAGTAGCAAGTCTCTTAGCAGAGTCCGCCTGGGGAAGTATCACACCTTTTCCTATTATTCTGCCGTCAAGCTATAGTGTTCCGTTTTGAACGGCAATGTTTCTAGAGAAATTACTGGGTTTAGAGTTAAAACATCTCGGGTGACGAGCGCGATGCGGTGCTAGGTAAAGATTTGGACTCTTCGTGTTCTAATAGTTGCATGTGACTGTTATGGGTAGGCATTTTGCTTACTATTAGGTAAACCTCCTGCTGGTCTGGTCACTCTATGCTATAAAAACAAATATTGTGGCTGCCGGCTGTGGTTGGCTGTTTTTTAGCTTCTATTTCCAATCGCGGCCGTATGCCGTGGCTGCACGAAGCATATCTTAGTCACTCTAGTAACTTTGTATATAATATAAGACAACATCGGACAAAGTCGTCGATTTGGTAAGTTATTTATTATTTTATTTAATTAAAGAGTGACGAGACGAGCAGAACATTTGTCTGATGGTAAGCAACATGCCTGCCACATAACAGCACAGTAACAACCAGCTATTGGAACATGGAGAGCCCAAATCATTACCTAGCACTGCACTGCGCTGACCCAGAGATCTAAGATGTTAATCTTAGATCTCTGGGTGAAATCTCAGGGTGATCTTAGAATCTAAGCCCGGTAATTTCTTTGGAAACATTGCCCTTCAAACCGGAACACAGTAATGTTAGCACATTGCTGCTTGGCGGTAGAATAAATAAATAAATAAATATTGGTGGACAATTCACACACAACACCATCTGACCCCAAACTAAGCAAAGCTTGTGTGATGGCAGCCAGATAGCTGATATAATACTTATATAGTTTTTAAATGCATACTTATTATACATAGAAACACCCAGACACAGTGCAAACATTTGAATTCATCACACAAATATTTGCACTGGGTGGGGATCGAACCCACGACCCTCGGCTTCGCAGGCAGAGCTACTACCAACTAAGCCACTAGGGCAGTCAAATAACTGACAAAGGTAGTACTACACCCCAGGCGGACTCTGCGAGGAGTCCTACCACCACAAAATGACACGAGCTAACTCTCTGCGGTCGCTACACGACGCGGCTGCGGGCCGCAGCGTCGCCGCGCGTCCGATTGGATTTCATAGAAACTATAAGTAGTAGTCTCGCTCGGTGCCTGTAATCATCTTGGAACTGTACCTTAAGTAACTAGGGCCATCATTGCCTTTCTTGCATTGCCATTGTTTGCATATAAAATCCTTCTGATCCTATTACGAGTATAATAATATTATAAATGTAAATCTTTGGATAATTGGATGTCTGTTGCTCAATCACGTCGCACCGTATGAACAGATTAAGCTGAAATTTCGAAACATAGATTATTATACTCTAGACTGTAGAAGAACACATAATATGTTTCATCACGTAGAAAAAACGGGAACGGCGACTACACAGGTAGAATCGCGGCTAGTAAATAAATATATATTACCTGGTTGACCGAGCTCTGCTCGGTTTAATGCGTTTATAAAGGGGTCTAAGTAAAAGATTTTCTCAGAAAAAAAGAACAAAAAGAAAAGACCCGAGTGTAACCATCAGGATTCGAACCGGGGCCTGTTGACTCCGAGGGCGAATATATTGCGTCTGAGCCACTTAGACTTAAAGAACAGTGGCGAAATAAGTTATCGTATTCTAATGACATTGTAGGAGTTTTTCGTTGTCTAAAAACGCGCATAAAATGATGTTTTTTAACAATAAAACCTAGCTAGATCGATTTATCGTCCCCGAAACCCCTTGTATACATAATTTCATGAAAATCGTTTGAGCTGTTTCCAAGATTCAAATTCTATATATAAATAAATATACCTATATACCTACAAGAATTGGTCGTTTAAATGTATAAGACTAAAAACGCGCATAAAATTATGTTAAAAAAAAATAAAACCTAGCTAGATCGATTTATCGTCCCCGAAACCCCACGTATAAGTACATAATTTCATGAAAATCGTTCGAGCCGTTTATTTCTAAACGGTAATTTCTAACACCCAGTCACAGTACTAATAAAATATTGACGCTTATAATAGCACTAACTGTGGCGATCCGTAGTTTTGCCCCAGTAGTTCAAATTCCCGTTATTTTATCGTTATGTTTATCCAGTAAAAACACGATAAAACTAGTTATTGCTGAACGTTTTTGTTGCAACTAGAATTGGAAGATATTTAAATTTAAATACCTACCTATCAGTTGCTTCTAAATTAATTTGCTGCTTGTAAAAAATCTTTTTAGTTAACTATGCGTACAAGACTACAGTAACTCTGCATACAAGAACCAGCTAAAATTGGGTTAGGTTTTTATTAACGTACATAGACGAGGGCAATGACCAAGAAAATATTTATTTATTCTGATTACATTATTTATTCGTTCCAGATTACATTTATCAGGAAATAACGAAGCTGGCAATTTATTTCACTCTTTGTGCGTTGTTTCAGATAAATTAAGTAGGAATTCCCATGACGATCTTGTTCGTCAGGGCCTAGCTGAAGTACCTCGCGGGGCCGGGTCTTGCTAAAGGGACTTAATAATAAAAATAAACAAATATATTTTGCTATACGAATAAGTAAGGAAGACTCAAATGGCATTGTAATTTTTCTCAACTTTAAAAGCTTTTTTCCCTTGGGAGATTTTTTATCAATTTTATCAGCTCTGGATACGTGGGATCAATAGATAAAATGGTAGATGATCCACAAAAAAATTTGGATGTTTCTTCAGAATGTTTATTTGCTGGAAATCTCCGTAATTCACTGCATGTCTAAAAGAAGAGGAAAAAGTTCTACCTTTCTTTGTATGCGTCACACAGTGTTACTGCAATAGCCATATCAAGGGATATGCTTGTCGCATAGTGGGTTCCTCCTCATTTACTACCGAATTTAAGCGAAGCTAGGCGGGGGCCAGTAAAAATTCTCTTCCAACGCCTTGGACGCAGTCGGTACAATAAGAGATCAGACGCAAACCGCAGCCCTGTTCGTGCTCGTGCGTTGGTTATTTTCTCGATTCTAGAAAGTGTCCATAATGTTCCAACAATCTGGCCACTTTTAACAGTCTCTCGTGTTGGGAATGCGTTTTCTGACTCGGTAGTTTCCTAGGTAAGTTCTCTAGATGGATACAATTTTAGGGTGAGTTAGTTAGAAAGTGAGTGATTTCACTCACTTTTAGGTAAAATTACTCGTATCCTGTTCCATACCGTAGTTAAGAGTAAAAACATTTTTTTTACAAGTAAGAGTAACGAGACGAAGATGACGTGTGCCTGATGGTAAGCAACATACCTACTCAGAATAACACAGTATCACGCAGCTTGAAGTTGACTCTTATTGTACTCTTTTTTTTCAAGTCGGAAGTAATTTTATCTGCTTTACAATAATGAACATTATTCAGTAGGCATGGTGACTAAAACAAACTAATTCAACAAACAAACTAATCAGTCAGTTTGATTTTTGAAAATATTGTACACTTACATCTTTCTTTTGTCTTCTTTATTTTGTTTCACAAACAAAACATGCGTTAAGAATAAGTAACTTCCTACAGTATAAAAGCGAATTAAACCCTCTACACACGAGCCCTAAACTCAGAGGAAATTACGTAAAACTAGTGGGGAGGACCCTACATCGCACCATAAATCACCAATCATATGGTGCGATGTAGGCTCCGCCCCACTACTTTTACGTCATTTCCTCTGATTTTAGGACTCGTGTGTGGACGCTTTAAGAATGCAGTGATGTTTTTACGCAAAAGCGGGTAAAACCACGAAGCGCAGCTAGTTGGTTATAACATAGACATTCACGAAATATATAATGACAATTTTAGCAATGTTTCACCTATATTGAAGAAAACTTTGCATCATTGGATTCAATTACATTCAAACTTTTAAAGAACTTGGAAACATCGAGTCTTCGGAAGAATTTCGACTTAGTAAGCATCCAATTCAATTCAATTCAATTTATTTCTTCGAACCATTATTTTACAAAGAAAACTTGGTAACGTCAATTACAAAATAATAATAAAACAGTTTAAATACATAAACAAGTGACAATATTTAACAGTAAGCGGCTGTAAAGAGGCCTTGTCCAACGGATTCAGTAAATTAGCTAAATCCTTTGTCAAAAGCTTTGTAAAATAGCAAAAAAAAAAAAAAATTGTAAACAAAAATTAAAAAATACGATGTTAAAATACTCTTAATAATTTGGTAGTTACATTTGTGACACATTTTTTTGCCATACATTTTTGTCCTTAATAAAATCATCAACATTATAATAGGCTTTATCCATTAAATAGGTCTTTACAATATTTTTGAACCTTTTTCATTGAGACCTGCCAACTGATCTGGTATGACATTATAGAAGCGAACACTGTTTCCTATAAAAGAATTACATGTTTTTGTAGTCTACACTTGGGAATTACCAATTTGTCTTTGTAGTGTGCCTTAGGGTTTTATCAGACACTTTACCAATGCTTTCCTATTCTTTCTGGCATACATTATGCATTCATAAATATACAGGGCAGGGGCTGTTAAAATATTTATATTACTAATGCATCAGTGAATTTAATTAAGTCAAAATTGAAAGCCGGCGATATTTAAAAATACAGGACGTATTTTTAAATTTCGTGATTTAGAAATTTTACAAGCCCGCTTTTATTAAAGCGATAAATAAAAGAAAACAAACCAATGAAGAAGAAAAAGCGTTCCTTCAAAATAATTTAACTTAAGAATATTTTAGGAGCTTGGAGTTTTTGAGTACCCCTACAGGCATCGTTAGAAGAACCGTGTGAATAAAATATGGAGTCTTTTCTTTGCCCAATAAACTGTGAAAAACGTAACACAATGTGTATTTTATTTGACGTCACAGAGTTTTGCTGGAGAGGTTTCACAAAGTTCGCCCAAGGTCATGAAATAATTATTACATTTGCTGGTAACATTTCTGGTCAAAAGGATTTTTGAAATAAAAAAACATTCTTTAGCTGCGTTTAGTAAGTACTTTTTGGTAGGAGGAATCATGTGGTCGCGTCACCAACATGCCTCTATAAGTAAACATATTTATAACACATTTGCTCGTAAAGGATCTCTTATTTCACCAATTTCAATATCGTAATGTATCTCATTACGTAAAACGCACTAGAGTAAGATCCCAGGGCATCCAGATGTCACGTATATTCTGATGGATGAAATGTGGACGATTGAGTAGAGTTAGTACGTACTAAGAACACATGCTTACCCGCTAACTTTTTAAAACTCCCTTTAAAGCTTCTGTTAAGCAAAACGGCCGACGGAAAGTATCTGGGAGTATTGGGGCTTTATTTTTATTGATATTATTATTTATATAACATACGTGAAAATCAGTTATCAGAAAATACGTGAAGTGAGTAATGTATCTTCTGGACCCCATATCTCAGAATTGGCCGTCCAAGCAAGTTAGCGGGTAATCATGTGTTCTTAGTACGTATCAACTCTACTCAATTGTCCACATTTCATCCATTAGAAAACACGTGATGTCTGGCGGCTCTAAGATCTTGGACTACACGGTTTATCAAGATGCTCAGTTTAAAACGAACGGTTCTTATTTAAGTCTTAGCAAAGAGTTTTTATGTCGGAAAAGTGGTCAACATTTTATGAATAAAATTAACGTTGTATTGGGAGCTAAATATTTATTCGTTTAAGAAAGTGTGAGTTTTATTTGTTTCCTGACAAAGATGTTAAAACACGTCATATGACATACGTGCGCTTTTACAATTAAAGCCTTTTATTTCTTGTAGCAATATCGCCGCGGCTGTAATTATCAACTTACCGCACTTACCATAATGTTACTATTATCTGTAGCACGTACTTTAGGATATAATTATAGCCCTTCGGTTATATTTTTCGCGCGTATCTTGTATGTTTGTAAAATTCTTTATTCCCACGCATCTTCCAAACGGCAGAATGGATCTTGATAATTAAGATAGCGTTAGATTCGTCTTAATCCCCCAAGTGTCAATAGTATATAATGTCTTATCTGTTGATGTTTTGCAGTCTGGTTGTTAAACTAAAGTTAATAGATCAGTGAAATTTTGTGAGTTTGGGTCATCGACATGCGTATTAGCAGTATATCTCTAGCTTTGTAGGTGAAGTATTATGGCAACATCAGTAGGTACTGCTTAGTACAAAAATTCTAAATTTTAAGTGTTTTTTTTTTGTAATTTTTTTATTATCTTGTAACTTATTTAACTTTATTTGTTTAAAATCAAATTACTTTCTTAAGTTTTTGCTTATATCGGCAATGTCACTACTAATTTTTCCCTTGAAATTATGTTACCATTATATTATAAAATTATAATGAAGACTGGTTCGAGTAAATAGTTTCCTGTCCCTATATTTACATTTCAACAAAATTGTCTGTTCTACGAAGGGTTTCAGTGAAAAATCTCGGCTATTTCGCAATATTCTTGGTCTAGGGAAATCAGGATACCCACCTTTTTCTGTTTGTGGACGGTAATAGGCGTTAGTTGCGGGAAGATTGCTCGGTAAGCGACGTTGTTAGCAGTAATATTTGCAAAAAGATTCTGCAGTACTGTTTTATAGCAGAGGTGAAATTAAATGGACTTTTATTAACAGAAACATTCCTATTTCCCATGACCACGATTTAACTTGAGGGTTTACCAATTTCATGCAAATGTTTTGTATAACAGCACAGTGACATATAGCTATTGGAATGAAAAGTCCAAATTATTACTCAGCACTGCACTACGCCCATCGCCCGGAGATAATGAGACAATGTTTTATGTCTTAGCCCAGAAATTTCTTTGGAAACATTGCCCTTCAAACCGGAACATAATATTGTATGCACACTACTGCTTGGCGGCATAATAACTGGCAATGGTACTTCCCCAGTCTTCCCCAGTCAGACTTTGCAGAGAGCCCAACCACTACAAAAATGGACGCTCTACTTTATATTTGAGAGACAATAGCGCATTGCGGCAAACTTAACATGTTTTGCTACGGCTATACTTGTAGAATTGTAACGAAGCACATTTTATACAACACTGAAGATACTAGCGGTGCCCCGCTATTTTACTCGCGTGTCCTATGTGTTCTCGTATACTGTTATATACGAGGGTCAAACTGAAAGTTCTTAGAACTGGCCACTTATAATCAATATAATAAAAAAAAAATTCTATAATTTGAAAATAGAACTCTTTGCCAATATTACTGAGTATATACTTCATTCGTTTGTCATTTGTTTTACGATTTGACGGCAAATTGAAAATTGTCTGTGTCACGTCAACATGAATTTAACACGAGAAAATTTTCGTGCAATGATTTTTTATGACTTTCGGTGTCATTTAAGTCACCAAGAAAGTTATGATAGACTACGATTGGCCTTTCACGATGAAGCCCCATCTCGTGCGACTGTTTACAACTGGTTTAATGAGTTTAAACGTGGTCGCACTAATCTCACTGATGATTTACGTGAGGGACGGCCTTCTACGGCGACGACTGAAGATAGCATCTGTGTTGTGCGGCGTATGATAGAGACTGACAAAAGAGTGACCTATCAGCAGATTCGGACAAGCTTAGGCATCGGTATGAGTCAAGTGCACAAAATCCTACACGAACATTTAGCGGTCAGGAAGCTTTGCGCCCGGTGGATACCTCATAATTTGACTGAAGCTCAAAAACTCCATCGTGTGGATTGGTGCCGTAAAATGATTGAAAGATTTAACGGAGGTGACTCAAATGCTGTGTTCGACATACTAACAGGTGACGAAAGCTGGATTTACTGTTATGATCCTGAAACCAAAAGACAATCTGCTCAGTGGGTGTTTCCTTTGGAGGAGTTGCCAACTAAAGTGAAGAGAGATCGAAGTGCGGGGAAAAAATGGTGGCCTCGTTCTTTGGAAGGATAGGTCATTTCGCAACAATTGTGTTAGAGGATCAAAAACAGTTTCTGCAGAATGGTACACTACCAATTGTTTGCCACTTGTCTTGGAAAAAGTTCGAGAGAAACGACCTCGCAGTAGGATCCTCCTTCACCACGACAACGCCTCATCGCACACCGCCAAGCGAACGATCGACTATTTGGCGACATCAAACGTTGAATTACTGGGTCACCCGCCGTATAGCCCCGACCTCGCGCCTTGTGATTTTTATTTATTGTCAAAAATTAAAGAAAAAACTTAAAGGAAAGCGGTTTATGAATGCTGAAGAAGCGGTGGCTGCGTATCGCGATGCCATTGAAGAGACCTCTAAGGACGAGTGGGCAAAGTGCTTTTCCCAGTGGTTCCATCGCATGCAGCGGTGTATTGACGTGAATGGACAATATTTTGAAAAGATATAATAAAACTAATAACTGGCTAATGTAATCAATTTTTGATTTTCTAAGAACTTTCAGTTTGACCCTCGTATCTGTGTAGCACTTGACTATTATGGGCAAACTTGACATTTACGATCAGGCTCATGTCCTGCTCGTCTAATCAATTACTTTCCAAAAATTTTTTTTTATTAAATTAAACAATGTTTTCTAAAACTGTTCCAGTGCCTGAAAATTAGTAAAAATGAGAACTTTAGGGTTGTATTAGGTAATTTATTTATAGCTAATAAAAGTATTTACTCAACAAACCAATACTCTCAAAGTTTTGAAGTAGAATTCAATTTACATCTCAAAACAAAGTTTTTGCATAATGAATTTTTGAGGCCTCCAGACGATAGACCGCAGATTTTTGTTGAAACTAGATAAATCACTCTGAAATATGCGTGGGTTTTATTTACAATTCATTAAAAGTATTTCTTTAGGAAAAAAAAATTCCAACGAAAATGGGATTACGCAGAATGATTGCCGTACATTCAGAATACGACGAAATACAAATACAAAAATCTTTATTGCTGTTTGCAGGTAAGGTGATACAAAACATTTTAAAAGTTGTCCCATACCGGCCTCTTCTTCTAGAGGCATGCAATATGTCTGGCAACACAGTTTCTATTGGTCTGAATTTATACAATGATAATAATAGTCAGCTAATAAAGTCTTCTTCTTCTTTTTTTCATTTTTAGTTGTGTCATACAATTTAATATCCTTTAAATAAATCTAGTGTGATTCATTGTCAGGTAATTTAAAACACTTTCAATACTACTACTACTACTACTAATACCTATCTTCTATCTCTATTTTTTTTTGGCCATGTTTTATAGGTATTTTTTATGATTTTAACCAAAATTTAACACTTATTTATTCTTATTTTTGGTTAAATATAATTCATGGCATGTTGATTGAATTTTTCATGTATTAGATATGTACGGTACAGCTATTTATTACGAAAAGTCAATATATTTTTTTTTTAATTAAAATGGTGGTTGTTCCAAAATGGGAAGGGTATTGACTCTGATATGGGGTGATTTGTTGAAGACATTTACTGTTCTTTATTATGCAAAAATCGCTTTCCTCAAACGGTATAGCAAAATCCAAAAGCCTTGATCAACATCTTGAAAGGCGTTTTCGACAGTTGACTGTTGTCTAGATGAAAGGATCAGACCGATGTAGCAGTTATCATGACACAGACGCTGTCGTCCAAAGGGTTTTCTTTCTGGAGTCATAACCACCAGCTTTACAGCCGGTTTGCGGACACGTAGGTTGTGGGCTCGAATCTCATTCAGCACAAACATTTTTTGTTTTGTTAACTGTATAATTTACGGGGATTTTTTATTACATTTGTTTTACAAATTCTGATGTAATACGTTCTGTCTATGGATGTTTCTATGTTCTATTTATCTCACAAATATCGGTCCTTGAAATTGAACCCACAACCTAAGAAGGCTATGTGGATAGACTTACTACCTATTGCACCAAGAGAAAGAGTGACCAGCAAAAGTACAAAGTACAGGCTTTGCCTAAACTGGAGATATTTGGCATTGCGTGCAAAATCTTCACCATCAAGATGTAAATCACTTTCGGCTAAGGCCGGATTTCTGCATAGCCTTATATTTTGACTCATAAAGCAGATCATTGCCGTGAACATTTCGAAGTAATGTAAGTTTTTGTGACAGGTAGCTTCAATACCGCTGGATATTTATACATTATGATTTACGTATTTTTATCTCGCTTTGAATAAAATCTATCTTGTCAATTGGCGACGAGCCAGTTGGAACGTTATTATTTTTTCACGATTGCGCAAAAAATAGATAAAAGTTTTTGGGGAAGTAGTTTTTTAATGCACACAAGGTGCCCGTTTGACCTGATGGTAAGCGATGGTGTGATCTGACCTGACCTAACCTGACATAGAAGATACTTATTAACCCTGACTTTAAAATAAGTAGACAAAATTGTTTAATATTTTCCATGTAATGTTTTTATCAATCAATTATATTATTTTCGGTTTTCTTACTTCCTACTAATATTAAAATATCATAGTTTGGATGTTTGTTGCTCAATCACGTCGGAGCTTCTGAACGAATCGGGTTGAAAGTTAGAGAAGATAGAGTATAATCTGGAATAATAAATAATTTTTTTATCGCGTATAAATAAAATCCCGTAATTAATAATGCTTACCAGTGAAGTGAAAAACCAGAATAGCTAAAACAATAATAGCTTATGGCTTTTTCCGTGTATTAAATAGTCAGATACAAAACATAAATTTCAAATCAGCATTGATGTTTCCAAGATTAGCCCTTTAAAACAAACAACCTGTTCAGTTATTTTAATGCTATTCTTTTGATAACCTATTAAAAAAAAAGTTTTTGACATTAATATGACGGGTATACAATTTTTTTCTCAGATTGTTTTTTTTATAGAACTTTATGAAACCGGAAATAAAACCTACTTCGTATTTAACCGTGTTCGCGAGCAAAAAATAAGACTCCCCCGTGACAGTGTATGACACTGCCGTGACCAGGATTCGAACCTGGGTTACTACGGCCACAACGTAGGGTCCTAACCACTAGACGATCACGGCTACCGGAGCTGGTGACAGATCTCCCAAACCTACTACTGCTTTCTTGAGTTGATGAAATGAAACCATATTGAATAGGTAGTTAATTCAGCGAAGTTTCTCCAATAAAGTTGTATACTTTAATTGCTCGGGTAATGCAAAAACTGGAGCACTTTCGCTTGAAATGGCCTGTGTTCACCGCGCCGTGTAATTGCTCTTGCACACAATTTATTAAATAATTAGTTTTTGGTAGTTACTCATTTTATTACTCTTTTTTACAGTAAAAAATGGAGTGGAGGGACGAACAGGACAGTTATCTAATAGTAAGCAACACACTTTACTTGGTTTTCCTGCTAATGACAGTGGTTTGGAAGAATTTGCTATTAGCTTTACGGCCATCGTAATTATATGTTACTGAATGTAAGCAAAGCTTGTAATATGGAAGCCAGATAGCTGGTATAATACTTACATATTTTTAAATACATACTTATTCATCATCATCATCATCATCAGCCACAAGACGTCCACTGCTGAACATAGGCCTCCCCCCTAGATTTCCATAACGAACGGTCCTGCGCAACCTGCAACCAGCGGTTTCCAGCGACCTTTGTGAGGTCATCTGTCCATCTAGTGGGAGGCCGTCCAACACTGCGTCTCCCGGTTCGTGGTCGCCACTCAAGAACCTTTTTTCCCCATCGGTTGTCAGTTCTGCGAGCGATGTGGCCTGCCCATTGCCACTTCAGCTTGCTTACTCTTTGAGCTATGTCGGCCACTTTCGTTCTTTTGCGAATATCCTCATTACGGATTCTGTCGCGCAAAGAGACTCCGAGCATAGCTCTCTCCATAGCTCGCTGTGTGACTTTGAGCTTCGTTATGAGACCAACAGTGAAGGACCACGTCTCAGTTCCATAAGTCATCACTGGCAACACGCACTGGTTAAAGACTTTCGTCTTTAGGCATTGGGGTATTTTGGACTCAAAGATGTGCCGAATTTTCCCGAACGCTGCCCATCCGAGTTGGATCCTTCGCTGGACCTCTTTGTCGAAGTTGGATCTACCTAATTGGATCTTTTGACCCAGGTAGACGTATTCGTCAACAACTTCGAGTGTGGTATTCCCAACAATAACCGGTACAGGTGAGACATGAACATTTGACATGACCTTCGTCTTGTCCATATTCATCCTCAAACCTACCTGTTGGGATACTCTACTAAGGTCCCTGAGCATAGCACCGAGGTCCTCCATCGACTCCGCCACAATGACTATGTCGTCGGCAAACCGAAGGTGAGTGATGCATTCGCCGTTGATATTGATGCCATATCCGTTCCAGTCCAGTAGCTTGAAAACATCTTCCAGCGCGGCAGTGAACAGTTTCGGAGATATAACATCTCCCTGTCTCACGCCTTTCTGTAGCTGGATATGTTTTGTGCACTGGTCCTGTAATCGGACAGACATTGTGGCTTTGCTGTAAATACACTTCAACACTTCGATATAGCGATAGTCGATGCGGCATCGCTGGAGAGACTGAAGCACTGCCCAGGTCTCGATGGAATCGAAGGCTTTCTCATAGTCCACATACGCTATACACAGTGGCCGATTATACTCCTCGGTTTTCTGTATAATCTGCCGAAGCGCATGAATGTGGTCTATGGTACTATAGCCTTTTCGGAAACCGGCTTGTTCGGGTGGCTGGAAGTCGTCAAACCTGCGTGCGAGACGATTCGTGATTACCCTCGAAAACAACTTATAAACGTGGCTCAGAAGTGAGATGGGTCTGTAGTTCTTCAACAAGGTGTTGTCACCTTTTTGAAGAAGAGCACCACCACACTTCTGCTCCACGCTTCTGGCGTACTACCGTCAAGTATGACGGAATCGAACAGCTTCTGGAGGACTTTAAGTACCGGTTTTCCACCCGCTCTCAGAAGCTCAGTCGTAATTCCGTCGTCGCCAGGTGCTTTGTTGTTTTTAAGTTGTTTGAGGGCCATCCTAATCTCATACAGGCTGACTTCTGGGATATCTTCGGTAAAGTGTCGGGTCAGCTTGGCTCTGGGGTCTTTGCCATGCTAACGACAGGTTGTGCTTGCGTAGAGGTGTATAACTGTTCATAGAACCTCTCAATCTCCTCCAAAATCTCAGGCTTCGACGAGACAACGTTACCACTATCGGTCTTCAGTTTGGCCAGCTGACTTTGCCCAAGAGACAGATTTCTTGCGAACACTTTTGAGCCTTTGTTCTGCTTGATCGCCTCTTCAATACTCGAAGTATTGAAGCAGCGTATGTCGCGTCGCACACAAGTAGAGATCTGTCTATTGAGCCGTCTGTATACCGTCATGTCGACCGAAGACTGTAACCGCATATCTCGTCTGACCGCCATAAGATCTAGAGTTTGATCGGAGAGCTTTTGGGTTCTGTTTTGGCGTCGGCTCTTATAAAATTTTCTGCCAACAGCATGAACAGTTTCCACTAGCCTGTCGTTTATTTCGTCCGCCGTTACGCACTCATCTAAGGATTCGAAGCGATTTTGAAGTTCGAGTTGAAAGTTATCGGGATCTTCGATCTGAGCATAATTTGGTCGGAGCGTGGACTTCATTAGACGTGATCTTTCGAGCTTAATGTTTAGATTCAGCGTGCCTCTTACAATACGGTGATCGCTGCCGGTCTTAACCCTGCTGATCACAGAGACATCGCTGAATATTTGACGTTTAGTCGTCATAATGAAGTCGATCTCATTTTTGTGGAACCGTCAGGGCTAATCCAGGTCCACTTTCTTTGTGGTTGTTTCCTGAAAAGGAGTTCATCATAAAGAGGCTCTCCTTTCCAAGAAATCCGCTAGACGTTGCCCTCTTGGGTTCCGCTGCCCATATCCGAAATTCCCCACTCTCAACTCATCACCGCTACGTTTGCCCAGTTTCGCGTTGAAGTCTCCCATCACAACTGTGAAATGTGTTGGCGAGACATGTATGGCTTTGGAGATGTCCTCATACATGGCCTCAACCTCTTCGTCGGGATGTGTCGAGGTCGGTGCGTATACTTGTATGACCTTCAATGAATACCGGTCGCTAATTTTAAGTACAAGGTATACCACCCTGTTCGACACTCTCGATCATTATCACGTTGTTGACGAGAGACTTGCGGACGATAAACCCGACACCCCTTGGGATTGTTGATCTCTCCCGGTAGTAGAACAAGTTGCCGGATTCGAGGGTTATCCTGTCCTCGCCCTGTCTACGGACTTCGGATAACCCCATGATATCCCATCGCAACTTGTCCACTTCTTCTTCCAGCTCCACAATCTTTTCGTCAGCCCTCAGCGTCCGTGCGTTATATGTTGCCAGGTCGAGTCGTTGGGTTTGGTGGCGGGGCGTCTGCCGGAGATTCTTCGCACCCCATGCTCCGCCGGAACCAAGGCTGCCACCAGCGCCTGGAATAGCGGAGCCGCCGGGGACTAGGGGCCATTTTCTGGTTGTGACTTTCATAGGGGGGGTGTTTGCCATAGTCACCACGCTTGGCAAGCGGGTTGGTGACCGCGGAGCCAGTCCTTTGCACCGATGACGCCGCTGCCCGTCATCGGCCTGGTCCATTTAGGACTGGCTTTTAAATGGATATACCGCCATTGGTTCGGTCGTCAGAGCCTCGTTAGTTGGCAGCAGGGTGTACCACGCGCAGGAGAGGTTGACATTTGGGGAAGCTAGATGTTAAGCGCTTCCCCCTTACACCCCATACTTACTTATATCCATAGAAAACACCCAGGCACAGTACAAACATTTGAATTCATCACACAAACATTTGCACTGGGTGGGGATCGAACCCACAACCCACGGCTTCGCAGGCTTACTACCAACTAAGCCACCAGGCCAGTCGATTCTGTTTGTCTGTCTGTTCTATGTGTTTGTCTTTAATAGATAATAAATCATTTTGAAACACCGAACCCGGTGAATAATGAAAGCTCGGAATGCTGGTAGTGACTTTGAATTGGAATGAGGCAGGATGTTTCGCCAGACAAAGTAAAGACAGGTGAAGTAGGTGGTTGCCGAGACAAGACAAATAAAGCGCTAGTCGTTAATACCAAGTCAAATTTACTGTCGCAATCTGGACCTTATTATTATTATGTTTATAATGTACAGGACTTAATCACGATTTAATTCATTGTTTAATCATTCTCGACGTTTCGGCAGCGTTACAACCGCCGTGGTCACGAGAAGACTGAAGAAATTGCGGGTCGTCTCATTGCGAAATGAGGGGATCTAGATCTACCCTCATTTGGTCTTCAAAAATCGCAGGGTTACCTTACGCTTATTATTATTAACATAGAACGGTGTCTAATGTCAAAGTCAGATAAAGATGGCTACGAAGAGCTGTTGTGGCCTAGTGAGTAAAACGTGCGACTTACAATAGTCAGGTTGTGGGTTCGAGTCCAATCTGAGATTGATATATAAGTGTAAGTGTACAAGTTTTTCATTACCGCTTTAACAATAAATGACATACTTTGGGTGATGTTTATAAATAATCTACCTGTACACGGTTCCCTGGTCTAGATTATATTAAGCAATAAGACTAGCATAAAATCCTACTTCTTACAAACATTGTAAGCCTGAAAGATTGTGAGGATGTTTATTACTCTTTTACGCAAAAACTACAAAAAGGAACAAGATGAGATTTGGTACATAGATAAATAATTTGTCTGAAATAACAAATTTGCTACTTTTTATCTCGAGAAAATGACCTGATTGGGAAAGATGTGAGTGAAGTCGCGAGGTAAGTACCAATTGGCAGTGCAATATAATTCCTGTGTTATGTGGTCTTTGCACAAAAAGATTTAGTTATAAATTGTACTGTACTTTATCTAAGACTGTACTTAATAATCTTCCGAAGGTTACTGATCAATTACGTTTAATGGGAAGTCGTTGATGGAAAGCAAATAGCCTGTTTATTGTTTCTGGGTATCATGAATATTCTCTCCGTGAATGGAATTCATTTTGTTCATTCGCCAGTCAGCTATTAATACAATGAAAATTGAGATATCATTTATTGGAATTAAAAGGGGTAAGAGGATTTAAAATAACGGAAAATTAAACCGATTCAGCTTTGTTCAGTGGAATTATCATTTCAATTCAAACGGACAAGAATGATTTGATGTCAAGGAATTATTTAACACCTTAAAATTATTCGTTAACAAAACCTGCAAATTGCATATTTTTTTCACTAAATTACAATGTAATATAATATCTTACGAAAATATATTTTATATCTGTACTAATACCATAAAGCTGAAGAGTTTGTTTGACCGCGATAAGCTCAGGAACTGCTGGTTCAAATTGAATGTTTTTTTTTGCATAGGCCATTTATTGAGGCGGGATATAATATATCCCGCTATGTTTGTATTATTACGCTACTATCAATAGGAGCGGAGCATGAATGAAGTATGTAACACAAACGTGACTAAAATATTCCTTTTTGAGAGCTTTCGTTGCGTACGCTGACTTGCGCTGAAGTCTGTGACAGCATGAGTCTATCTTTTAGGTTGCGTCATTATACCCCTTTTTACGTTAATCAAATTGGAGACAAATAACGTGTACCGTAATTCTTATTTATTAAGAAATCCGAGCGAAGAACGCGCCATTAGCTGTAAATAAAACTAAAATATTGGTATACGCGCTTTAAATTACCTAACTACACATTTAAATTGTAAATTCAACATATTATTTACAATGTCGGGCGTCCGTAAAGTTAGTTATAATAAATTTTCTGAAAACTATCTCAACGCCAGCTGAAAACCAAATAGTTCGTTAGCAAGCGAAACGAGATCTGTGTAAATGTTTGCTTTTATAATATCTAGCTCGGGACCTGTGTTAGGGTCTGTGTACAGAAGTACTAATTTCTAGGATTTGTACTACTCATATACTCATATACTGTACACTTCGTTTGCTCCACAGTCATGAAAGCACATAAAAAAATCCACCGAATTTTTAAAAGAGGCTTGAATTCTTGATGCTTAGTAACAAGGCTAAACTGTTAACTCTATAGGTCCGTTTAGCTATCTGAGGGCATAAAGTCCATGTTATTGATTGAAAATGTATTATTGCCTTCGCGATTTAGAATTAGACACCATGGATCGTAGCAACATCTTATGAAAAACTTATAAACTTACTCAAAGAACAGTTAGCCAACAAACTTAATTCGCGTAAAACTTACCATCAGGCACATGTCCTGCTCGTCTCGTCACTTATTAAAAATAAGCGAGAAACATGTCCGTGTATTATTCTGAGAGCTAGTAGCAAATTTTTGGGTAGGTTTTGAGAGGCAAGGTGTATTTTTTGCTCCGATACTCACCAACCAGGTCGGCACCTCCATATTTGGATATAATAGAGATAAGCTTGACAGCTCTATCTGACAAGTTTTCAGCTTGCCTCAAATACCTAGCTAAAATTTGCTACCAGCTCTCGGAATAATACAATGATTTGTTTCTCGCTTTTTTTTTTAAATAAGAAGTGACGAGACTAGCAGGACATGTGCGTGATTGTTTGTTTTGTAAGTTTGTTTTATAAGTACAATAAAGAGTTTATCTATCTACTAATATTTTTTGTGTAAGTTTATTTGAAATAAATCTTAATCATTAAATTACCTATCAGTAAACACGTATTCAAAATTAGTTTAAGCACGTGTTCGCAAACGCTAGTTTCGCAACTTTAATTACAGTTGTAAAGCGTGGTAGGCAAATTTAATATTGTGCGGGAATCCAAAGTTTTGTAAGTTGTGAATAGAACTAACAAGAACATAAATGGAGGAAAACGCTGAAACAGTTGGGAGTTTCGAAGAATTGCTTCATACGTAAGCTTGCAATGAAGAAAGGGTAATTGAAGTGTTTGGTTGTGCAAAAACATTCAAACTTGATTGTGTGTGTAAATATTTGCGCGAAAAGAGCGAATGCTACGAGCATATCTATCCTAAATAAATACACGGGTAACTCAAGTTTGATATAGTCAGTCCAGTCCGACTCAAGTTTCGATCGCGTCCGGCGATCTTTTTTCAAGGAGAGTGCGCGCGCGTGTTCTCATCTCATTTCGCATCTATCATACTCGTGAACGGATGCTGTTTTCGGCAGATTGACTGCTCACGGCAAATACGCCATATACGCCATATTCGTTTGAATAAGATCAATGAGAATCTTTCTCATGTATAACCTTAAATAATCTATTCTAATATTATAAAGCTGAAGCGTTTATTTGTTTGAACGCGCTAATCTAAGGAACTACTGGACCAATTTCGAAAATTATTATTCCGTTGGATGTGTGAGTGATCCTTGAGTACTATAGGCTAATGTGTACCACGGGTGAAGCCGGAGCGAACCGCTAATATTTTTATAACAAGAACAAAATTAAAAATTTTGATTAGCCCCCGACTACCTCGGATTTGTAATCTGTACAACATTCTGCTAGTCAAGCCCTTTCATTTGATACCCATATTAAGGGAGTTGTGAAAAAATAAACGTATTTCGCCATTTTGTGGTAGCGGCCATCTTGGATTTGAAATTTGTCATAGTGCAAAGTATTCTACTAGTCAAGCCCTTTCATTTGATACCCATATTGTGGTAGTAGTGAAAAAAATTATGTAATTCGCCATATTGTGGTGGCGGCCATCTTGGATTTGAAATTTGTTATTATGTATTGTATTCTACTAGTCTTAGACTTTCATTTGATACCCATATTGAGATAAGTTGTGAAGAAATATTTTGTCCGCCATTTTGTGGAGGCGGCCATCTTGAATCGATATTAACCAAACATAGCTAAGAACATCCGCACGGATATCAACCTTCGAATAAAAAAAACCGCATTGAAATCGGTCCATCCGTTTGAGCTCTACGGTGCCACAGACAGACACACACACAGACAGACAGACAGACAGACAGACAGACAGACAGACAGCAGACAGACAGACCGACCGACAGACAGACAGACAGACAGACAGACAGACAGACAGACATCGACGTCAAACTTATAACACCCCTTTTTTTGGTCGGGGGTTAAAAATAAAATAAAAATATATATTATTTACTTTGTTTGAACCCAATGCCCTACAAGAAATCAAAACAAAGTGACCGTTGCAGAATATTTATTTATGTTTGTAGTGACCGTTGGCGTCGCGGTCAGTCCAATGGATA
The DNA here is from genome assembly GCA_017562165.1 of Ectropis grisescens. Lineage (NCBI taxonomy): Eukaryota > Metazoa > Arthropoda > Insecta > Lepidoptera > Geometridae > Ectropis > Ectropis grisescens. The sequence continues at coordinate 2,712,095 of CM029771.1, forward strand.
GTGGATACAATTAATTGAATAAAACATAAGCATCCCACCATGTTACCACTGCTAGGTTTCAAGGAATAAATCTATACTAATATTATAATGCTGAAGAGTTTGTTTGTTTGTTTGAACGCTAGGATCTCGGGAAGTACTGGTCCGAATTGAAAGATTCTTTTTCTATTGGATAGTCCATTTATCGAGGAAGGCTTTAGGCTATAGAAAATAACTATACTATTAATTGAAGCGGAGCATGAAACAAGAATGTAACAAAATCGGGAAAAAAATATTCCCCTTTTGAGAGTTTTCGTACATTTCGTGCTTTGACATGACACATGACAGCATGTGTCAAAGATTGCGTCATTGAATTTCAGTAATCTGTGCAATGAATATAAACCTTTGCTAATTTTTTTTCTAAATCTGAGTTGGTACGACCAATTTCCGACAGGTGGCGTAGCAGGTAGCTGAAGAGGTTTTATGTTTGAAATCGATAATCTCAGGAATGAGTGAACCGATTTCAGTCATTCTTTTACCGTTGGATATGTACGGGATCCCGATGAGTGCTATATAATATACCACGGGCGAAGCCGGGCCGGGCATCTAGTCTATAATAAAGAATAAGCTACAGTCCGCTAAGCTGGACAAGTGTAGATTAGTGGATGACGCGTGTCCTCGAAAGAAGTCTTACTGGGAACATGGCGCTGTCCATACAATATTTCCCTACACGTAAATAGTTTAGTCAACAAATGCTTATTTCGATTGAGGTGTCATTCGATTCGAAATGAATTTAGTTATTTTTTTGGGAAAATGCTTAGCCCGCTCGCAAAAATTGTCATAATTATAAATAATTAAGTGAAAATAACTTGACTAATTGATTAAACTACAAAGTCAGTACAGCCACTTAAGTATCAGCAGTTGAAAAAATACTCAGAGGTGTAGAGGAATTTGAACTTATGACATCACGGTTGTTATTAGGACATTTTTGCTAATAGTCCTACTTGGCTTTCAGAAAAAATATATATGATTGGTTTACAATTAAAAAACAATGTGATTTTGACTAAGCTAAAATATAAGCAGATAAGCACATACAAATAATATACGACTTGCAAATCTCGAGCACGTTATATGAACGTTTCTCGATAACATTCACACGAACCGTATAAAAAGTCGTAAAGTTTACAACTTGCAGTCTCCGGATGTTTAAGTTATTGGGCGACAGTGTGCTGTTGAAGGAAGTGACGTCATGAATCCTGAAAAGGTCACGTTTCTACGAACTGCGTCGATTGAGTGACGCGCCGTCGGACAAATAGCGCGAGGGGGACGTGTGTAGTGCCACTAAATTGATCAGTAGAGAGACCAAACTCGGAACTACTACACCTTTGCTAATTATTGCCGCCAAGTAGTAGTGTGTAACAGTTTTCCGATTTGAAGGCCAATGTTTCCAGAGAAATTATTGGGCTAAGAGATAAAACAACGTCTATCGTAGTGCAAGGTAATGATTTGTCCTCTTCATGTTCCAATAGCTACATGTCACTGTGCTGTTATGTGGCAGGCATGTAGCTTACCATCAGGCATATGTCCTACTCGTCTTGGCTACCCTATAAATAAACTACTAAGTTACGAGTATTTAAGAACACAGAAATCATCTAATGTTGTAACAGGTGAAACAGATTTTGCCTAATTTTGTAACACTTTACTGTCGTATAATCTCGTAACTATCCCAGGCGCACTCTGCAAATAATACCACTACAGTTGTATAATTTATTTGTAAGGCCTTAGAGTGAAGAAAATTTGTTTGTGTAACGCTAACCTTAATTATGGACGGATTTTTCAATAAACAACTTTTAAGAGGGGTTGGATTTCTAATTACATATTTCTGCTTTACCAACAAAGCAAGGATTACTCAGCCCAAGCAGTCACTGTATATTATGTTCCTATTGCTATTGCTCGGGTCTTCTCTCACAACGAAAGAGTCAAAGGTCATAATCCACTTCGCTGTACTAGAGCGGGTTAGCGGATGACGCATGTCCTCGTAAGACACTTTCTCAGCTGGGTTTCAAATGCTGGTTTTCTCACAATGTTTTACATCCAGAAAACCAGTGGTAATGAAAATCCTGCACGTCTACTTTTGGAAAATGTCTCCGAGGTGCAAATGGCATTCGAACCTAACCTCACGATTGATACCGAATCAGACATTATCGCCTCTAAGCCACTACGGCTATACATATGAGTAATCGTATAATTTGTAAGATAATAAAATGTTACAGTTTTTGAAAATGTTTATTATTCTAGACAAAAAAAGAAGGACTTTAATGAAACATTAACGCAACTAATAACGGTTAATATACTGCTTTCTCCTAATATAATGAATGGAAAATTTTATGTTGGGTTGTTTTGATGTTTTTTGCTCAATCACGTTGAAACGTCTGAACTGATAGTTTGGAAGACCGATAAATACAGTCTGGAATAACACAGAGGCTCCTTTTCATCACGAGGAAATAACGGTAATGGGACCTACGCAGTTAAACCACAAGAAAAAAAATTAAAAATTTGATTAACCCTCGACTAACCGGTCTCGGTACTCGGTTATCTGTACAACATACTACTAGTCAAGCCCTTTCATTTGATACCCATATTAAAGAAGCTGTGAAAAAAGAAATGTATTTCGCCATTTTGTGGTAGCGGCCATCTTGGATTTGAAAGTCGTTATAGTGTATAGTATTCTACTAGTCAAGCCCTTTCATTTGATACCCATTTGATATTTCGTCGGGGGTTATGAGATAAAAACAGAGACCGTACATAAATGAAATTTCAGAACGGATGCGCTATTATTTAGCCCACATATTTACGTAAACGTAGCTTACGTCTAAACTTCTTGTACAATATTCCTCGAGAAATAGCTACCGACGTTAGAGAGAAAGATTTTGAATTATTTTCCCTCTTGTCGGCCCAAATAAGGCTTTGCTTGTAATCCCGCCGAAATGAACACTCTTTCATGTAATTCTCATAATAAAGGCTTAATTTTTGTGCCCGTCTTCATTCCTTCGTCATAATTGCGTAAGAATTTATATTTGGGCATTTTCTTGATGGATAATATTTTGTAGAGTTATGTAAGTTATTTGCGATTTTTGTTCAACTATATTTTAATTTGACGAATTTTCATCGTCACTGTTAGAGATAAAATTGTGTGGACTCCAATTATGAGACGCAACTTGCGTAATACTTTTGTGGCTTCGTATTTTCTAGTTACATAAATAGTAGTAATGACTAAATTGACTGGCCTTGTTTTATATCATTCAAGTAGCAATAAGTCTGCCTCTTTGTCTCTTGCTCTTGCCTCTTTGTCCTTTTGTCCTCTTGCAAGACTAGCAGTGGATGTATAAAGGTTGTTGATGATAATGAATTACTTTCTGGTTTGATATTTCAAAAAAACAGAACAGTTTAAAAGTTATCAAACAACACAAATATAAATACTCGTGTAAATTCGCATTCCCAGTTCAAAATTGATCGTTTTTGTTACAAAAAAAATCATTCTCTTATAAAACGTTTTGTATTTGAATATATTGCAAAACTATTAAACTTATTTACATAACATAAAAACATAGTAAATCGTATTTCTAATCACGATGTAAATATTAAGACACACAAATTTGCCAAACCTTTGTAAAAAAATCCTGTTTTTTTAAGTCGGTGAAAAGAAGAATCAGTCACGCAGCTATCGTTACGAAGGGGTTGCACTACTCCAGTGCTGTTCTATTTCGAAGTGCAAAGTAAATAAGGATCAATACAGAGTAGTTGCAACGCCGCAAGTTAGCACCGCGGTTGTTTTAATTATGATGATGCGATCAAAACACGCACTGAACGTAAGCTACGCTCGTGTACTTGAATACACAACGAAAAGTCCTGGATAGTCCAAATTACTACCTGACAACACATTGGGCTCGTCGCCCAGATATAGGCATTAGTTTTTTTTATCTACTTATACTAACATTTTAAAGATGCAGAGTTTGTTTGTATGAACGCGCTAATCTCAAAAACAACAGGATCGATTTAAAAAAAAGTTTCACCGTTGAATATGTACGTGATCCTGAGTGCTACAAGCTATACATGTACCACAAGCCACATGGAAGCCGGGGCGGATCGCTAGTCGATAAAAAGTTTGAACTGCCACATCGTCTGATATTTAGGATCAATGTGGCTCATGCGTGGTAACCTAGAAAAAAACAATTCACTTTAGACTTGAAGACTTAGATAGTATTCATCAGGAAATACTCACTCAGGTAACGCATTCCAAGTTTTATCATAATCATCATCAGCCTATCTTAGTTCACCGCTGGACATAGGTCTCTTCCATGGCTCGCAACTCAACCCTATCCTCAGCTATTCCAAAGTTTACATGTTCTTGTTACAAAAGTGCAACCACACTTCCTCGTTCGTATTTAGTATTTATGTCGATATTCACAAATTACTCTAAAAACGTCTTTCAAACCGGAAAAAAAGAAAACAGCCATTAACGTACAAACGCAGCTGTTGTTACGAGGATCTCGCACCGCCCCGCTGCTATTCTATTTCGAAGTGCAAAGTAAACAAGGATCGGTACAGAGTTGTTGCAACGCCGAGGGTAAACAGCCGCGGTTGTTTTAATTGTGTAATCAGTGCCAAATCGTTCACGGAAACCGCTCTATAGTTGGATTTCCGTTTACAGTTAAAATAACATCTCAATAGTGTATGGAAATAGCTGGTTAACTGTGATACGAGTTGAAAATTGCGAGATTCAATCCGATGTTTCCGAAATCCCAACAACTATGTTTAATTCAGAATGAGTCACAGAGCGTTACTTTTATTTCACACTAGCTGCGTTTCGTGGTTTTATCCCTTAGTTCACGTACCCGTTATTTTCTTGGAATAAAAAGTAGAATATGCGTTCTTCCAGACTAGTCTAATTATGTTCCGAATTTCTACCGCTGAACGAAAAATGTCTAACGTTTGATATTTCTCTCTCTTCTCTTCCCGCTTGAAATTATAGAGACCGCAATAGCCAAGCAAAGGCGATTTAGTTAGGCGACAGAAGTGCCGATCTGTTTAGGCGTTATGATGGCGACGTGATTCAGCAACAACAACAACATTCAAATATCCAATCAGAAACCTTTAAAATTATCAGCATTCCTCCACTATATTATGCATACATTAGGCACTTAACCTTCCTCTGAAATCACTCTAGTATATGTATACAACATGGTCGAATTACCCCCAACAATAGTTTAACAGTCCATTCTAACACTGATGAAGACTTCATCACCCAAGGTCTTTTTCCTCTCAGCGCGGTAGATCACGAGTACGATAATTCGAGTTTGTTTCGAAAGTTTGTCGTAAAATTCCTACCAAATTACCACCTGCAACCCTAACATACATATGTACAGCTGACAAACGACATCACCGCCGACGTCGTGACATCGTACAAAAATCCGTGCCGAGATTTGGCCATTAGGGATATGTCAAATAAAATAACAAATAATATATTTTTTTAAGGAAAAAAAAATTGAGCTTTCATGTTTAATTTTCACATATATGATTCAAAACTTAATGTAGATGAACTACCATAAATATTGTTGCACCTTTCTGCAACACCTTGTATATTCAAACACCTCAGAATTCTATGCGTAGTTCTAAAGATCTAAGCATATGTACATAGGGGCAAACAGACCACGGAAGCGACTTTGTTTCATACCACGTAGTGATCTGCGCATCGACAGCTAGATGTATAGGTATAGGTATAGTAAGGTATCTTTACGCCATTGCATGTTTAAAATTAGAACATAATAAAATTACCCTATTTCTATTTACATTTCGTACCCAAAGGCTAAAATCGGAACCCTATTACTGCGACTTCGCTGTCTGTCCGTCCGTCCATCCGTCCGTTTGTCACCAGGCTGTATCTCAAGAACAATGGTAGCTAGACAGTCGAAATTTTGACGATGATGTATTTCTATTGGCGTTATAACAACAAATACTACAAATAAATATTTGAATTTAAGTTTTAAAAATTAAAATTTAATATTTAAATATAAAATTTATTAAATTTATCCCATACAACAAACTTCTTTTTTTATCGTTTTCGATTTCTTGCTCAATACTACTCTCGATACTATTACTTGGATTTAAAAGCAATTAACATCATGCTGAACATGTTAAACACATTAATAATGTTCCAAAAAATTAAGATGGAAAAACGCAGTAAAAATCACAACAACACTTTCTAAGAAATAAACCATTATCTTAACAATTCCCACTAATTTCCGGGATTTCTATTAGAAAAGCGTTAATTTCCGATTTCAGTAATTAAAAGAAAGCAATTTCTTTTAATGACGGGATTAATTAAGAATCTCAATGGCCATCAATTTACCGTTTGAAGTGAGGACAACGTGGATTAAGATAACATTTTCAAACGAAAATATGTTTTACGTTAAATCTTGAAGATTTTCGTGTAATTACTTCCTGGAAATTCAGTTATCTGTTTAAGAGATTAAACTTTAATGAATTATTATATAATAAGTGCCAGGGTCAGAGTATTTTAAATTATTTTATCTTTGTACCTGGTTGGATAGATTTGAAACTTCGATAAAACTTGACATTTTGGGAGTAAGCAAAGTTATCGAACACCGTTTTTATCATCTCTTCACTTCACTTTCGGAGAAATCTCACCTTGTCTCAAGTGCTCAGGGATGAGAAGCTGAATGTAACAATCGATACTACAAGCGAAGCTTAGGATAAGATTTTGGGGCGATTGACACATTCGGAAGGTCTAAAAAGATGCATTAATATTTTATTACTTTTCTCCTCAGGATTTTTCATTTGACAACTCAATGAAAAACATTATACGCCAGGGTAAAGGTAAGGTTTCTAAAGCACTTCCTATTAGAAAAGATCAGTAAAAAATTGGTGTAAAAATGTACGGTGCACAAACAGAATAAACTAAATTCTAAGAAGAAAGACGATTTGAACATTTGCAAGTTGAACTCTCCGGTATTCGGTGATGTAACCAACGGTTGCGGGAGAAACCGACCTATGGCAAAGGTAGGTTGTGTGCATCTTTACGACCCATAAGACTTGGTATCTACGGAGTGGATGTGATGCTGTCATTTATTTTATTTGAATGTTCAGTCAAATAAAAGCCAGCATGTTGGTCAAGCGTCCTGTCAACCAAACTTCAACATCTTTAGCATCTTCTGTAGTGGAAAGATGGCTTAAGGGAGTTTCCCAATTTAGGCCTCATCTCAGTATCGAGGGCGCCAGGCGTGATTATCTCCGCGACGTGTTCGAGCCGGGTAATTACCGAGGATTTAGATCCGTAATGTACAGATTACATCTCGAAAATCTTAGCGGCAGGTCTGTGAACTCGGTACTAGCTTAAAGATAAGATCTGTTCACGTACGTACATTTATTCTTTATTATATAAAACGTTCGAAATTGCTGAAGTGAAACTTTTTTAAGAGCTTTGAGCGTTATTTGGGACGGGAAAAAACAATTGAACTCGTGACACTGTAACCGATACCGCTAAATATGTATAATATTATAATCCAAGATCCCAGAGCCACCAGACGTCACGTATTTTCTGATGGAAGAAAACTCGGCGAGTTTTAAAACGTCTGTTAAGCAAAACGGTCAACGGAAAATGTTTGGGAGTATTGGGGGTTTATTTTTAAAGATATTGTCTATAACATACGTGAAAATCAGTTATCAGAAAATATGTGAAATAAGTAATGTATGTTTTGGACCCCATATCTCAAAATTGCCCGTCTAAGCAAGTTAGCGGGCAAGCATGTGTTCTTAGTACGTATTAACTCTACTCAATCGTCCACATTTTATCCATCAGAAAATACGTGACGTCTGGCGGCCCTGGGATCTTACTCTATAAAGAAATAGTATATTCCTTTAATTTGAAATATGCCGCGACTCGTTCCGTCGGTAAAGCAGTTTGAGTAAATAGATGGCGCTGTACAGAGAATTAAACCTACTCTGTCGGTACTGATGATTATCTCTTGGCCCTGAAATTTCTCTACATCGCCCCTTATTTCATAAAACATTATTGCTTGGCGGCTGATTAACTAGCAATGGTGACGTCTCCTAATTGAACTTGAAAAAACGCTTCCACGCCGCGACATTATACCACTGCCACCGCCGTTCGACATTCGTACACTCTGCGAGGCATAAGCTGAGCTTTGCATTTGTGTGAGTGTACATGGATAGTGTAGGTGTGACAACCGGCCTTAGGCGCGACGCCATTCTGTCTCGCCGCGCTCCTGCCTGATTGGTGATTACTCACACTAATGCAAAGCTCAGCCTATACCTCGCGGACAAAATTTCAAATTTCAAGCTCCTGGCTGATTGGTGATCACTCACACTAATGCAAAGCTCAGCTTATACCTCGCGGAGTGTACTCATGTTGGTGTCCCGAACCCATACGATTTCTTTCCAACAAAAAGTATTCAGCGTAGCAAAAAATTGCACTTCACAAAAATCTTACCACTACAAAGTACAAAGCCTTTACAGCAACTATATATACTTTATGTCAGTATCAGTAGTCTCGCTTAATTTACCTAACATTTAGATCCAGAATGGCTGCCATTAGATTTAAGCAGAGTATCAATTGTTATCCAACGGCCGCTTAATAGATTCTGAACGAAACTTAGCCCATTCTACATAACAATTAGTTCGACTTATGGCTTCACTAAATTTTCCTCGGCCTGGAATTTGTTTCCGGATTATATACTACCAGCTTAACCTTGTAGCCTTCGAGAAAGGTAATGTTGTAAAATCACTCTTAATGACAAGTAACTAATGCTCTTATCTCACTATTTCGCTTTTCGGGCCGTTGTGCTGTGGAACGCTTTGTCTGTATCTACTAGACAAGCTCTATCGCTAGCTGTTTTCAAGCCACCGGTGAATTAGATCTACTCGTCTACGGATCGTTTAGTTGCAGTCGTTAGTCTTATTTAAATCGTACACGTATGTACTAGAATGTACAATTATTTATATGTAGTATGTTTTTAGGGTTCCGTAGCCAAATGGCAAAATACGGGACCCTTATAGATTCATCATGTCTGTCTATCCGTCTGTATGTCACAGCCACTTTTCTCCGAAACTATAAGAGCTAGACTATTGAAACTTGATAAGTATATACATATAGATATATAGGAATAGACTTGTAGTTTCACACAAAAAACGAAAAAAAAAACAATAAATTATGGGGGTGTCCCATACTCTGAACTGAAACTCAAAATTTTTTTTTCCATCAAAGCCATACGTGTGGGTTATCTATGGATAGGTCCTTTAAAATGATATTGAGATTTGTAATTATAACATGTTTTTTTAAACTGTTTAGTTTGCGCGAGAGACTAAGTAAGTAAGACTGTAAGTAAACTATCAACGAAAATTGGTTTGAATGAAATCTAGTAAGTAGTTTTATTTTAATACGTTATAAATTCACTATTGTCAAAACACTGATTAAAGTAACAACGAACTAAGTACAAGAACTTTTATATTATGTTACTTGCTGCTACGGAAGCCTTCATGAGCGAGTCCGATTCGCACTTGACCACTTATTGATTATTTTGAAAATTACAGACGTATAAGTATCTTCCACACATTATTACTACTTCCCCGTCTTTATCTCATTCACGTCTCCTTTTCCAGCAGCCAGCGGTTGCCTGGAAGATATCGCTTTTAGCGATAAGGTCGCCATTTGCCACCATTTTAATTTTTTATATTTTGTTTTCTTTATATCTTTTAATACACACGTATTTCCAAAACATTGCAAACATATAGCTTTTAAACTTTCGTAATTAGAACACATATCGAACACATTACACACTATTCGTGGTGGCTATTCTGCAATGTTTGAAGATGGAGATTGCTTTTCCCATTGAGACATCTATACTAACACTAGCGGACCCGGCAAACGTTGTTTTGCCATATAAATAATTTCCTAATAAAATAAGGGTCGATCGTAGAAGGGTGAAAATTGAAGATTGTATGTATTTTTATATGTTGTATCATAAAAAACAGAAATTAAAATTTGTGTCTAAAAAATTAAAAATAAAATTTAGGGGGGACTACCCCTAACATTTTGGGGGATGAAAAATAGATGTTGGCCGATTCTCATAGATACCGGAAGGTCACAAAAAATTTCATCAAAATCGGTCAAGCCGTTTCGGACGAGTATGGCAACGAAAACTGTGACACGAGAATTTTATATATCTATACTAATATTATAAAGCTGAAGAGTTTGTTTGTTTGTTTGTTTGTTTGCTTGAACGCTAGGATCTCGGAAAGTACTGGTCCGAATTGAAAGATTCTTTTTCTATTGGATAGTCCATTTATCGAGGAAGGCTTTAGGCTATAGAAAATAACTCTACTATTAACTGAAGCGGAGCATGAAACAAGAATATAACAAAATCGGGAAAAAATATTCCCCTTTTGAGAGTTTTCGTACGTTTCGTGCTTTGACATGACACATGACAGCATGTGTCAAAGATTGCGTCATTGAATTTCAGTAATCTGTGCCTTGAATATAAACCTTTGCTAAATTTTTTTTCTAAATCTGAGTTGGTACGACCAATTTCCGACAGGTGGCGTAGCAGGTTGCTGAAGAGGTTTTTTGTTTGAAATCGATATTCTCAGGAATGAGTGAACCGATTTCAGTCATTCTTTCACCGTTGGATATGTACGGGATCCCGATGAGTGCTATATAATATACCACGGGCGAAGCCGGGGCGGGCATCTAGTTAGATTATAAAGCTGAAGAGTTTGTTTGTTTGAACGCTAGGATCTCGGGAAGTACTTGTCCGGATTTAAATATTCTTTTTCTATTGGATAGTCCATTTATCGAGGAAGGCTATAGGCTATAGAAAATAACGCTACTATTAATAGAAGCGGATTATGAATCAAGAATGTAACAAAATCGGGAAAAATATTCCTTTTTTAGAGTTTTCGTACGTTTCGTGCTTTAACATGACACATGACAGCATGTGTCCAAGATTACGTCATGAATATCACAGATTACATACCTCTTGAATATAAAACCTTTGCTAATCAAATTTTTTTTTCTAAATCTGAGTTGGTACATCCAGTTTCCGACAGGTGGCGTAGCAGGTAGCTGAAGAGGTGTTTTGTTTGAAAGCGATATTCTCAGTAATGACTGAACCGATTTCAGTCATTCTTTTACCGTTGCATATGTACGTGATCCTGATGAGTACTACATAATGTACCACGGGCAAGGCCGGGGCGGACATCTAGTAATTTATAAATCAACATAATATGATACGGTACATTTTAATGTACCGTATACTTAGTAAAACCCGTATAAAACAATGCCAGTACGAGTAATTTGGCACAAATTTGTAGGTATCAAATATTTTGGGAATCTTATGGATGAATGTTCTAGGTATTCGAGGCTGTGTTTCTATCAAACAGGGAATACCCGTTCCGTTCCACGTGACTAGACACAGTAATTCATCAAAGAACTTGAGACGTAGTAAAATAGCGACAGTTAACGCCATAAATATTTATGAATAGCCTTTTACCGAAACATTAAATATTTATGATTCTACTATCTGCTCAAAACTCAGGTCCTGGTGTATCTGCAAATGGCTTGGCATAAATCCAAATGAAAACAATTTGTCAAACCAGAAGTTGCAAAAATGTAAGCTGCGTGGCTACAGTGGCGCTCTCTGTCTGGCCAGAGGGTCTACCGCCTAACTAAGGATGTCTTATTTTTGTTACTGTAAGTTTTTTTTTGTACTATTTACGCACCCCAATTTTTGACTTGTCCACATATTGTTTACCATCCTAAGGTTGCCTGGAAGAGATCGCTTTTTGCGATAAGGCCGCCCACTGTAGCACTAATTTACTATGCTTTGTTTATTTTTGCTATGTATCCTTTTTTTGTGTGTCAATAAAGAGTATCTATCTTAGCTTTGTTATTGTTCTCTATAATGGACATCAACCGTAGGTGTAAAATACAAATGTCCATTATCGTGATAATTAATGGCATTTCTCGTAAGTGTGGCCCCAGCATAATAAATATTTTCTTGTAATCCACACGTTATTACAGTCCTGCAATACGACTGATTTTATAGAATTTTATTTTACGAACGGTAATTAAAATTTTAGAGATTCATTTACTATTGAAATAACAAAAGAATCACTGAACTCATAGCTAAACCATTACTCGAGCGAAACGAAACAATTTCAAAGGAAAATAAAAGAAAATGGAGCGTGATTTAAATGCTAACAGAGATATTTAATACCTCTTATTAAAAACTTACATTAATGTATAGATAACTTGGTTTTGTATAGTAACTTAAGTAGAATTAAAAAAACTAATTTAAGGAGTACCTATGTAGTTGGCCTCACATAGCCTATACTGCCTTCCCAACTTTACCCTTACCCAGACAGTACAAAGCCGTACTAACTGTATTTGTACTTACGCACATTCGCACATACCTAATAGTTTTTGCCATGCATTGAGCGAGACGAGAAAGATGGAAAATCACAAAAACGCCCGCCGATAACAGCATAATATCGCTACTTGGTATTGTAAACACAATAAACACAAATTACTGTAATATACGAGTAACACTGAGGCAAAGCAGTGTTAACCAGATAACACTCTGATATTTTCGCTATATCTTTATCGTATACTAGCTGTACCCTGCCACGCTTTGCTGTAGCACATTGTGATGCAAAAATTAGATAAAAACAATCCTTGATGTGAATTATGTATCATTCTAAAATTTCAGCTCGATCGGTGCAGAACTTGAGTTTCTGAAGCGTAAACAAACCAACATAACATTTTTATATATTGAGATTCATTACATTATGATATAGAAATGGCTGGTCATTTCCATGAAAACAGTGACACCACCACTAGTTCCACAATCACGGATACCTTGTTTGATCACCTTTCCTTTAAATCTCTCGGCAATAATAAATCAGTTGACATCAAGTTTAAATGCAATAATCATCAGTCAACCGACAATGGACATTCTACTGCCAATAAACGGTCAGCCGATATGTCCGAATAATAAATCAGCTGAAATTTATTTAGAAAGTTACAATCACTCAGCCGACAATTATTAATAAGGCAGACGACATAAGATGACTTTAAAATATTATATGTTCTCTACATACTCGCACCTATTCACCAAGTACAAGTCCACAGGTGCTAGATGTTGCTCGCTTGCTGCTTGCCCCTTTAGGGATACCAGGTCGATACTTGATTCTCCCTGTCGGTGGCTGCCTAAGTCGAGTTCATACTCGTTGAGAAGTAGGACTCGTAATACTCATTGACAACGGCATATGAAATGACTTCAGGTATACTCTGCTTATGCGAGTAAGTGTGGTCAGTAAGGCCCTGCGCCTTTTGCGCTAGTTAGAAAGAGAGTAGTGGCAGTAGAACTGCCATAACTCCCTTAAAAACTTCAAAACTCGCAACGCTCATTCAAATAAGAATACGTAAACTGCTGATTTTATTCTTAGCCTTTTTACACTTGTATTAATATACTTCCGAACATAAAAACTCAAAGTTAAATCTAAGAAGCGCGTTAATCTTCAAAAAGGATAAGCTGTCAGGTTGTCTGGCTTATACATTACGTGTGACTGAGAATCATAAGAGCATTACATCGAACACTCCACAATAATGGATTCGCATCCATCATACACGTCAAGACTTATTCCTCACCTCGCATAATAGAACGATGACAAAATGAACACATTACGTTGCAAAATTTTCAGCATGACGATAGAATTTAACGTCTTCAGGATTTTGATTCTTATTGTTGAGGGATAACGTAGATAATACAATAAGAAGACGACGATAGCTTTATCCTGTTTGCCCAAGGCTCGCAATAAGTATGTGTAAGAGTGTGCGGATAAAGTTTTCTCATTATTTCTGTGCTTCACGCTGGAAGTGTTATGATCTTATACTTTGAGCAAAGTGACTTAGCATAAGTGGTCAAATACTTACGATTTATAATCATTATAGGAGAAAATGTACACTTGAAAAAACAATAAAATGTTTTTTTTTTCACAGAAGTGAAATATATTTTTGAGTTAATAGCTCTCTTTATTCCTTTTCCCATACAAACGATTTGTAATAATAAGTCACTTTAATACCATCCTGTAAAGTTCAAGTGTTAGTAGTGGTAGTGGAGAAGTTCCAGGAAGGCAAAACAATTGACTGACGATCTGACGTAAGCATCGTGATGTCGATATGTACCTATAAGATGGTAAAATGTCATCACAAATATAAACGTATCTTTGATGTTATGTGCATATATACTAATATTATAAAGCTGAAGAAGTTATTTGTTTGAGCGTTCAAACAATCTAATCTCGGGAACTACTGGACCGATTTTAAAAAAATCTTTCACTGTTCTTTCATATGTACCTACGTATTTCCTGGGTGTCATAGGTTATAGGTTATACATGCTAGTTTATTTATACAAGCAGATTTGTTAATTAGACCAAAAAAGTATATGTTAAAAATACTGTACAACTTAATCTACAGACCTTTAAAGAAAAAGAAAGAAATAACTCAGATAAGGACGTTTTCTGTAAGGAAGTAGTTATGTATGTGGTTTTGCGTAGTTTTATTCATAACAACCCTGCCTGTAAGAGGTTGTTAACATAGGTCGAATATTATTTAGCATACTAATAATTATTATAAGGTTGAATATACAACAAATACACTTTGCACAAATATTCTGATTATAATGCGATTCTGTCGAGCATTTTCGAATCTAACTAACCTAACTAGCGACAATAATTGTTGTATTCCAAAATCTACTGAAGCCATAACGCCTTTCAGTTTTTTTTTAATGAACGTGCAACGTCACTGACCTTGTAAATTCATGAATCGATTTGACTCTACTCAGAAGTTCCACAAGGTTTTAGCATAAGCTTAATTAATACCTATGCTTTTGATATGCGGATTTTTTCATCTTCTATAGCTCGACAAAAAATGGAATACTTATATTGTCTTTTACAGTAAGTACAATTATCGAATACCCATTTTAAAGCTCTGATCAATAAAAGGGGTGTTATAAGTTTGACGTCAATGTCTGTCTGTCTGTGGCAACGTAGAGCTCAAGCGGATGGGCTGAATTTGATGCGATTTCTTTTATTTGAAAGTTAATTTTCACGCAAATGTTCTTAGTCATGTTTGGTTAATATCAGTTCAAGATGGCCGCCTCCACAAAATGGCGGACAAAATATTTCTTCACAACCTGTAACTTCTTCAATATGGGTATTAAATGAAAGGGCTTGACTAGTAGAATGTTGTACAGATTACAAATCTAAGTCGGGGGTAAATCTAAATTTTTAATTTTGTTCTTGTGATATAATTTCTTTGTAATCGAAAATGCGCTTGGCCGCTGTCTGGTAAGGACCTCATGTTGTACGACCACGTTGTCACCAATGGAACTGGCTGACCTAGAAGAAACCTGTTCACTCTCCATTGCAATACAGCCAAAATATATCCAAGATATATATATCAAAATATAATATATCAGGCAATTCCTACTCAGGCAAATACGAAAAGTATTATTTAGAAGTTTTTACTTCTAAAATGTTCTCCAAATTCATTTGCAAATTCTCCAAATTCGAGTATTTGGAATGTCAACCAAGAATCGATTTCACTTTAAGCCACAAGCAGCATGGAGAAAGAGCCAGCTGATATTTGATCAATCAATACAGTTTACACACTCGCCGATTGTATTCATTTGAAATCAAATTAATTAGCAACTTTTGTTTCCCTTTTCAAGACTTGAAGTCTCATTTCAGATAATGGAATCGCTGCCTTGAAATCAACGCTCTAAATATAATAAATAAATTTAGTAATGAATTGAATTTATTAATTAAAACCGTTTCGGAAATTATCTACATCCTACGATTAGTATTGTAATTACTAACGTTATAAGTAAAAACCCATTGATTAATTATTATTTATTTATAATAGTCAAATAGATGGGAACAAATCCTTGACATTTCGGTGCATTTTCATGCATTTCAGTATTAATATTTTGTATTTAGTACAAATATGTACCTACTATATCAGCAGTCTGGCTTCAGTAGTCTAAGCTTTGAGGAGTTTTAGGGCTTGATATTGTTGTTTCAACACACTTGCTCATAAAGTGGCTCGAAATTCACCGCAATCAGCCGTGTAATGACACTTATAATCAATCTGTGACTTTTTCATTACTATTACTCACAAGTGAGCTGTAGAGTTTTCTTATTAATTGACTGACTTTGTTCTAAAAAAAAGTTCGATACAAAAAAGATCTTATTCAATAGAACAAATTAATTAATCTACTCGTAGCTACGGCATGCTCACTTCATGCAACTTCGTCTTTGAAAATAAGTAATTTAAAATTGTACGTGTTCTAAAATAAAACATTTACTAATATTTGAGTGAATGTTTACTAAGTCTGTAAACATTCTCGCCTTCGACTCAGGCCTTAGTGGGTCCTCAGCAGTAAACACAAACTTTACACGCTTATAGTATAATCTACTATTACTTATATCTGTAATATTTATTGTTAAAAATCACACTATTAACAGTATAGTAGTAATGCTCAGTGTGTCTCTGTGTCTAATTGAGGCTACAGGTTAAAATATTCTACGTACTCTTATTTAGTTAGGTGTTTAATATAATCCTCTCATGAAGTTGTGTAGGGGTTAAATATCAGTAAATCAATACATTCCATCACATTGTGTTTATCTAACCCGAGGGTATGTGTCGGGTCTCGACCCAACTCTACGTACATTTAGGGCGAGTTATCCACTGTTACCGTCCCATTTGAATCCAATTACAAATCCTTCGCACCTCCGCTTTAACACTTCAACTATGTTAGTCTCAAGTTGCAGAACATCAGATTGGATGCCAAATCACAGAAAGTTAGTCAGATAGAGTATATACTTGTAAATAGCGCTTGCCAAATTCGTTACTAAATATAGACTAACATTTTTTCTTTCAAATCGTTTTCACTTCTAGTTTTCTCGTTACTATCACTTTTCAATTTCTCATCACTATTCAAGATTCTAGAAAAATTATGGTTTCTTCGCGATATTTTCCGTAAAACCCAGTGGTGACGACATACTTGTATAATATCTGAACTTGGAAAACATACTTAGATATGCTGGTAAGATTTGAACTTACGACTTCACGATAGAATTTATACACTAAGCCACTACGGTTTTTTGTGTATATACTGATTTAATAATATTATGTGCAAAGCGACCCAAAATGTGAGACAGGTGACGCATGAAGACCGGGTGATCTAACGCTTAACGAAAACTGTCTTAGGTTTGATGTTGCCCTCTCTTTTATTTTCACTTGAATAGATAGAGCCACCAATAGTAAAGCTTAAGCCGATTTATTTAGGCGGTAGAAGGGCAGGTCTAAGACGCAGCCTCTGCCCACGTCGACTTTATTTGCATATCTTAACATACGATAGAACTGTTCTCTTACGGTGGCATGCTACGTCCATTTCCAATGATAACACTTCTCTTGGAATTGACATCATAAATTAGAATAGTTGTTATACCTACATGTGTTTATCTCGCTAATTGCTCAGTAGATGTAAATAAACGGTAAGGGTTTTTTAATAAAGAGCGACGAGACAAACAGGGCATGTGTCAGATGGTAAGCAACATGCCTGCCAAATAACATCACAGTGACATGCAGCTATCGGAACATGAAGAGTCCAAATCATTACCTAGCACTGCACTGCGCTCGTCACCCAGAGATCTAAGATGGTGTATAAGCCCCGATTTGAATTGAATATTTTAACTTAGTATTATTTTAAGTATTAATGGTAGAGCGAGCCCTTGCTATTGTTCTCAGTTTAATTCTACGAAGAAATTAGTATACTAATCATTGCGTGGCAGTAGCAATAAGATTTTTCCTTGTAGTGGTAGGACTGTGTCCAGAGTCAGAGAGTAGTTGTTCTACCGCCAAGCAGTAATGTGAAAACATCACTGTGTTTCGGTATGGGGGGCAATGTTTTTAGTATAGAGCATAGAGGTACATTTAGCATCTATACTAATATTATAAAGTTGAAGAGTTTGTTTGTTTGTTTGAACGCTAGGATCTCGGGAAGTGCTGGTCCGAATTGAAAGATTCTTTTTCTATTAGATAGTCCATTTATCGAGGAAAGCTATAGGCTATAGAAAATAAAGCTACTTTTAACAGAAGCGGAGCATGAATCAATAATGTAACAAAATCGGGAAAAATATTCCTTTTTAAGAGTTTTCGTACGTTTCGTGCTTTGACATGACACATGACAGCTACTACTACTACAGTGTCTAAGATTGCGTCATTGAATATCACAGATTACATACCTCTTGAATATAAAACTTTTTTGCTAATCTCTGAGTTCGTACGACCAATTTCTGATAGGTGGCGTAGCAGGTAGCTGAAGAGGTGTTTTATTTGAAAGCGAAATTCTCAGGAATGAATGAACCGATTTCTAAAATTTTTTCACCGTTAGACATGTGCGGGATCTCGATGAGTGCTATATATGTTCCACGGGCGAAGCCGGGGCGGTATTCTAGTCTTATATATTTAGGGTGACGAGTTAGTGTAGTACAGTGTACTGTTATAGAAAGGCGTGTTGATTACCATCTGCTGCATCAGGGATATGCTCTGCTTATACTCTTATCTTTTTACAACAAAAAAAACAGAACTTGAGATTACTAATCGTGTTTATGTAACCATTAAACTTTCTCTCTTGGAAGAACTTTTAAAAGACTCAGACGATTTTAGAATTTATATTTTTGTTTTATTACTGAAAGTTACAACACTTGTTAAAACTCAATGCCCGAGGTGCTTTTTGTCTCCAAAAAACTCATTAAAACCTCTAAGAACATCGGCGAACTTTTAACAACTGTACACAAATGACACTCAGTGTTTGAGGCGAATGAAACGAACTAATTTTCTTTCACTGCCAAGAATGATGGTAACGTTTTCCAAGAGTATGATTATATTATAGAAGTAGATATCCGCCCGGCTTCGCCCGTTGTACATTATATAGCACTCATTGGGATCCCGTACATATCCAACGGTAAAAGAATGACTGAAATCGGTTCAGTCATTCCTGATAATATCGCTTTCAAACAAAAAACCTCTTCAGCTATCTGCTACCCCACCTGTCAGAAATTGGACGTACCAACTCAGATTTAGAAACAAATTGGATTAGCAAAGGTTTATATTCAATGACGCAATCTTGGACATTGGCGAAATTACGGTGACATTATCGAATGGAAGCCAAAATAAAAATTTGAAGTTGAAGTTGACGTAATCGCTGTCATGCTGTCATGTCAAATGTATCTCTCTACTTAGTCTGTGGTCAAAGCATGCTACGAAAACTCTCAAAAAGGAATATTTTTCCCCGTTTTTGTTACATTCTTGATTTATGCTCCGCTTCTATTGATAGTAGCGTTATGTTCTATAGCCTATAGCCTTCCTCGATAAATGGACTATCTAAAAAAAATAATCTTTCAATTCGGACCAGTACTTCCAGTACTTCAAACAAACAAACAAACTCTTCAGCTTTATAATATAGTTTAGATAAACTAAAACAATTTATAGTTCAATAACTCGTTTTTTATGATTATCAGTTATATTGATTAATTATAAAAGGCGCTGCTGTTCAACAGTTCTCTTAGAAAAAAATGGCGCGCTTAAACTGGATCAATTAAGGTCTTGATAAACAAAATCCACTTGCATTTTTCGTAAGTTAAATCGACAAGAGATAGTTTCAATCAATTAAATAAATTACTGAACAACATAGTAGCAATAAATAATGTCTTAAAATGTTACAGGTGTGAGAAATACCATCAAAAGCTCCTTCGCTTACCATCAGGCAAGCTGTTGGTCTAATACGGACCAATGCGCGACAAAACAACTATATACCTTAGAGATATAAGATCTTAGATCTCTGGGTGACGAGCGCAGTGCAGTGCTAGGTAATGATTTGGACTCTTCATGTTCCAATAGCTGCGTGTCACTGTGCTGCTATGTGTCAGGCATGTTGTTTACCATCAGGCACATGTCCGGATAGTCTCATCACTCTTTATTAAAAAAAAAAAAAAAAAAAACTCCTCTTATGGATTGATCTGTTGGTGATGATATCTGTTTATTCCTCAGCTTACAGTAACTTAATTTTATACAATAACTTTACAAATTAATAAAATTGTTAAGTAATACTTTTGCCTGGCAAATCTGTGACTAATGTGTTTTTATCAATATGTTATTTATACCAGTTTTGGTATTTGTAGTTTTCAACCAGCTTTCTTTCTTGTCAGCTGGTTTTGCATTTATATTTATGGTACTGTAAACATATTCCATGATTAAGTAGTTGTGATATTCGCATATATTTTTACCACTGTTTTATAATCTGAATATCTATTCTGATTGCCATTTAGTTGGCTACCCATTTGACTTTGTATAGTTAGAAGTGTCTAGTAAATATAATAAAATAATAGTAACATTAATACTTGAATAAAGTAAACCATCATCATATGTGTTTTAATTTATATTATTTACAAAATTAATACTAAGCACGCCGGCACTAGCCAAAGCTCGGTTAGTTTACAATATAAGTAACTTATTCATGACCAAATAATATAAATAAATACTTAAATAAACTATGATTTAAACAAATAATTATAACGCTAATTACAAAATCAAACATTTGAATCAAACTAGAATTGAGCATGCGCACGGTAATTTTCATATACATATTAGTAATCTGTTTTGTTTTTATTTCATAAAAATTACAGTATTTATTTGTCTACAAAGGCACCTGAATTAGCTGGAAGTTGTAAATGTACACCAGATCAGAAAATTTACTTTGATTAGATACACAATGGCTGCCTCTCAAAAGAATGAATGTGCATATCTATCTATATTTTAATCTAAACAATAACTTATTAATTTAAATACAACATCTTACTCAATCTTGAATGACCTTATTACTATTGGCCTTGTTCCATTGGTTGGTAGGGGGGAAACTATTTTGTTCATTGTTCTCGGTTCTTTTGTTCTGGTGAGCATCAAGTGGGATCATGAACAATGGTTCTACTACACCTTCAAACTTGTGGAGTTACACCAAGTTGATTTAAACTGCCTTTTATGAAAACGTTATTTTAACGTCAGTCACTTAATAAATCATTTTAGCCCACTAGCGAAAAATTTTAGCCACTTTTACTAAGAAAATAAGTACTATTTTGTTAGTTATTCGACAAATCAAATCGAAACTTTTTTGAGTTTGTTTGCCATCACAAAGTTCGGAAATTTCTATACTGATTTGATAACGTTCTATAGTAAATAATTTTACAGCGATTTAGCTCGTAAACTTTGAGTAAAAGTAGGAATGTACAACGACAGATAATAATCACGCCTCGAAGTTTGACGAAGAAATTATACCTAAAGGGTTTAATAACGTTTAAGTAATATATAATAGCTATTATTAAGTTTTTCTTATTTATTTTGCCGCTACAGTATTATTGCAAAAAGGAAACTTGACAACGAGAGTGAACATTTGGACCTCTGTAATTAGATCTCCGTACTCAAATGAAGGCCGCTATTTAACCCTGTTACGCCAGCCCGAACATCCCGAGGGTCCTAAGTACCACTATTATTGTCCGAAATAACTACACAGGCGCCACCTGAATAATAAACTGTTCAAGGATTCAGGAGAGGTGCTCAGGAAAGTAGCTATGAACGGATCCTTTTCAAGCCTTTATTCTCTTTGTGTTATATTTTTTTCGACACGTGTTTTTACCCGACTAAAGCAAGTAAGTTTTGGATTTTTCTAGTCTATAACTGCACATCTCGATATAAAAAATGTTTTTGTCTAAAAATGTATTTAGAGACTAGCAGCGCTTCATGATTTTACTTGCGTATGTAGTTCTTTTCCCGTTAGTTTCCTGTAATGAAAAATAACCTAAGTACTATTACAGACTGTGTTCCAAATTTCAACCCAATCCGTTGTGCCGTTGCGTGAGATGTGATTGAGCAACAAACTTCCTAACAATGACTTGCTCAACAATAAACAATAAAATCCATAAATTTACTTGCGTATTTATAGTAGGTATTAGTAGATTTTTTCTATTCTTTCTATTCTTGCTTTAAAATGAAATAAAGTAAAATACAAATTACTATAATTAAATTTTCCTGAAAAAAAAGTTTTGTTTTGTGAAGCCGTCGTTATTAGGGCCAATACAACGAAAATATTATGGGGGATTTAAGGATTCACTTTATTTATTTTTTTAGATTCAAGAAGATTAAAGTTTTTTTAGTTTGATATGACATTAATAGCTGATAAAAATAATGTTCACAAAAATATTTTTGATATGAATTTTTAACTCATACATTTTTATATATGAATTTTCTATAATATTGACTTACATACATACTCGTACTATAATAATAATTATGTTTCTAGTCTTAGAGCAGAATAATTTGTCTGAGCTTCTAGCCTAACTTATCGAGAAATCTATCTAAACTTTATGCTCTCTTATTAAAGTCTTATAATAATACTGTTTTTTATGAGCCCGGCAAGATAGCTAACAAGTTCATCGAGTAAAATTGAAGTCTTTTTAACCGATTTTAAAAAAGGAGGAAGTTCTCTATTCATCTGAATGTTTTTTTTGCGACCCTTAGTTTTAGTTCAAGTGTTAAATTGCAATGAAATGACAACAGGTGCAAAGCGGACACACGTCGTACCGGCTTACTGAATACATCGCTCATCCGCTGGCAGAGGCAGGAAATGATTCCCATTTGTACCTCGAGATCTATATTAGTCCAGAAGCCCACGATTGCCAGACCTTCGTTATGTTATAAAAGCTGTAAGTTTTACTATACATGTTCCCAGCATAGGTGACAACGATCCCCGGTTATAAGTTTGTAAGTACCACACCTTTGCCAGTTATTCTACCGCCAAGCATTAATGTGCAAACATTACTGTGTTCCGGTTTGAAGGGCAATGTTTCCAGAGAAATTACAGGGCTTAGAGATATAAGATCTTAGATCTCTGGGTGACGAGCACAGTGCAGTGCTAGGTAATGATTCGGACTCTTCATGTTCCAATAGCTGCGTGTCACTGTGCTGTTATGTGTCAGGCATGTTGCTTACCATCAGGCACATGTCCTGATCGTCTCGTCACTCTTTATTTAAAAAAAAAATAGTTATGGCAGTGGTTTTGATTTTAAACCAACAAATTAATATCATTCTTTATTATTCACATCACTAAAATGATACATACAATTTAGGAGAACTGTAAGATATGTGAAATAACTGTCGAAAATAAAAAAGATATCTGCCAGGCAATCTTGGGACGGACGAACATCTTGAAAAACTTAAAGCACTACCTACGCGGTTAAGACTGCGGAGCGCTTCTAGTTAAAATAAAGGTCTGGCAGTCGTGGTCTCCTGCTTTATATGTATAAATAACCTTTCAACTTTTGTGATATGCACTTATCTGCATGTACATTTATGAGCAAATAATCGTCTATATGCGAGTACCTACCCGTACTAGTACGTAGTCATATTGAAAGCTGTAGAAATAATTTCGAACGAATATTTTTGTTTTAATTATAAATTTTAAACTACGCCAAAAAATTGTGAGATTCTCATTTCACTTAAACACTTAACTATCTTTATCTTATGTCAGCTGTGCTGTACGATATAACCCACAACTTAATAACTACCTTTGACGGGATAAAAATTAGATTAAGTTAATCAACGTAATGTACTAGCTACGTATTAAGTTTCACTCAAATTCGGTAAATCGTTAAACAGTTGCATGGGAACACCCTTCAAACTCACTAACCTTCCCTTTTCGTGAAGGTTTAATTTAAAATTTATCAACGTACCAATCCGATAAGGCCGCCATTTGTTAATAGTCTTACTGTTTTCCTATAGCAATATGGAATGTTCATTAATTCATTCAATCCTGAATATTTTCTACCCTTCCCAAAGTATTAAAAATGGTAAATAAAATGGATGGATCGATAATTAATAAATTAATGTATATGTTATAGGCAATCTGTATAATGCAGGCATTCTATACAATACCTAGGAAATGTATAGAATGCCGGAGTCGTTCAGGCAATGTATAAAATTATATTCAATAGTTCAACTATTTTACACTTTACCTAGGAAATGTATAGAATACCTAGGCATTGTATAGAATGCCGGTTGAAGTATAGGTAATTTATGTAATCGATTTTTCATAATCGATTTCACATAAAAAAAAACAACCAGTTTTTATATTGGTAAGTACTTTAAATCATCTATTGGTATCATAATTATAATTTGAAAGGAAATAAAATCTTAGGTAACATCTTCAAAATTGTAATCTAGTAACCTTGCAGGTACCTAATTAATAACAAAAAGAAATATCTAGTAACCTTAAACTTTAATTTAACTCAAACATTACTCTGAATAAATAGAAATTAAGAACCTTCTAATAACATAATTATAATTTGAAATGAAATAAAATCTTAGGTAACATCTTTGAACAAACTAAAATTAAAATTTCAGTCTAGTTGTCAGTCTACTTGTAGTTACTTAATATAACGGTTTTACATAAAAATAAAACCGATATTATGTGCCGAGAACGGAAAACATACAGCATTATATGAAGAAGCAGTATGTATACTTATCTTATTAATCTGTGGTCGACGTCTATACCATAGACAATTAGCTTCATCTTGACGCCACCAGAGGGCGCCGCAAGCGCGCCACCAGCAAGGGCACCCGGCGCGGTGCGATCTTTGGGATTCATAGTCTTCACCAGAAAGCCCTTTCTAGAATGCTGTATGTTTTCCGTTCTCGGCACATAATATCGGTTTTATTTTTATGTAAAACCGTTATATTGATGTGCCTCAGGAAAACATACAGCATTATATGAAGACGTGTTTGTTATCTGCTGGTGTAAGTATGTCCAAAAATAACAACGCTATGATGACTGAAACATTTGAATACTTATTAAAATAAAGTGTTCAATAACATTTTGTAATTAGCTAAATTAACAAAGCTAATTTGTGTGTGATGTAAACTTTGAAGAACATGATTAACCATTTATGTTAATATCGCAGTAAATTAACCTAACATGCTTAATGTGTTAAGATATTTCCATATTTTGCTTAATAATGTCATCAATCGATTGGGTATTTGATCATCCAAAGGCTACTGCTATATCTGGTCCACATCTCCTAGTTGTACGTTCATGGCACTGTCTCACTGGACTGGACATATCCAATTTTTTAATAACAAGATGTTAAGCAACTGCTATAGATAAAATTTATTTGATTTGACTCGAAAGCTATTCTGTTTTTCTCAGATAGGAACTAGAAATATGTGATAAGACACAAATTATTCTCATTTTCCATGTTCATACTGCTATATAGCAATAATACCTATGTATATTTCGGTCTATAATATTTAAAAGGGGTTATTATTTAAAGAACCGTTCCAAACAAATATGTTTTACATACTGTTTTTGGAGGAATTGGAAAACAACCAATCTACATAAAGTACTCTAAGACTTCAGGTAGCTGTAGAATTCAGACGATTATCGCTTTCGCAAAATTTTAAAATGTACATAATTATGAAGTTCCATTTTAGTGTGTTGTCTGCAAATAGGCGACATAATATAAGTACATACTATGTGTACTAATTCTGTTTTAAGCGATAAGCTGTTATTTGAAACTAGACTTATCCGTGTTTTAGCTGTCAGCAGTTCTTGAATTTTAATATCAAATTATAATTATTTTGATCAGACTTAAGATATATTATAACATATTTAACGCATATAAGTCCTCGCTCGACCATCGTTTCGTCTGGTGCCGAGTGACAGTAAGGGTTGGCAATGATTCACACTGACCTAGCGTTATTTTATAAACTATTTTTTCTGTGAGTTTCTCACTCAAATCTACCCTCATTTTCCCAAAAATCTAGGGTTTTATCAATACTCATGAAGATTTCAATGTAATGATACACTCTACAGCGACATTTACCTAGAATCTTTCTAGGTCACGCGTTATCCACCAGGCCGCACCAGCCCGGTGGACCATGGCTTTGCCGACTCCCAGTGATGGGAACGAGTCAGAAGGCTGGGCTGGTTTCGTATAAATATAATTTGTTTGTTGGCTGGTCGAGAGCCACTACCTTGTACGTCCTTATTGTACAGTTCGAATGTGCTAATAATAACCAGGAAAGAATACTGGAATTTGGGTTCATCAGAGCTTGTCCAAAGCATTTATAGGCTTTGTTGACGACATTTTGCAATTATTTGTTGCAAATGGATCTTTTGAATCCGTTTATTTATAAAATATGGTGGTTCTTAGTCGCTGTTTTAAATCTCATCCTCAAGCTTAAACTTAAGATACCGTTTACATAACGGTTCTGCTACAATTATTTCATGTTACTGTTCACCGTATCTACTTTCAATTTGGTTTTGGTGTTATCTCGAAATGATAAAAATCTTAAATCTTTTTCCATTAATATTTAACCTTATTATTACTTATCAGATTTTATAAAAGCGAAGATCATACGGTTTCTCTCTTCAGAATAGAGACTATACGGCAAGCTGGGCACTCTTTCACAAACTAAATATTAACTCAACATTATCGCTCATTGGAATTGAAAACACAACTGCGTAAGACGCGTGTTTTAAATTATCATGTGTTTTAGGGGTATAAACATCATCATTGTCAGAAGAATGCCAACGATTCGTGGTCATAGATTCCTTCGTTGTTGTGATAGAGTATTAGTCGTTAAGTAATTATTCGTAGTTAGTATTGCTCATGGTGCTTTGTGTATTGAAACATAATGAGAAGTGGCTCCGCGCCACCACACCATCGCAGTAGGTACTACAAACATCCTTTTGTTAAATCATGTAAGTACAAGTCATACTTGACGAAGCTGTTACTGGTTAAATCTGAGATGGCGGATATTAAAGTCTGCCGTATGGTACCAGAAACAGTAAAATTTAAGCCACCCTTCAATTCCAATTTAAGCAAATCAAATCTAACTTTTGCGTCAGATGTAGGTAGATTCATGTACTTTTCTATAAACGCTGTTATGTGTAGATATATGTGCGCCATAGTTGACCTGCTCCTATTTTCTGTCAATAACCTTCCAGATACATAATGTGAATATACATAGATACGTGCTTTCTCGATCATAGTTTTGAGGCATTTCCAGTGTCTCGCGGCTTCCGCAACCTAGAGACGTAACTTGGAACACTGCACCAGAAGGAAGTCGTTCAGTAAAGACTGACACGACCCTTCGAACGCAAGGTCTCCGCGACCAAACGTGTGTTAGTAGTAAGATATGGTGCGGGGACCAGGTCCAAAACAAGTATTGGTCAAATATATTGGACATGAGTATGTTCCAAGTGTCTCATGGCTTCCGCAGCCAAGAAACTTAACTTGGTACTGCACCAGAAGGAAGTCGTTCAGTAAAGACTGACACGACCCTTCGAACGCAAGGTCTCCGCGACCAAGCGTGTGTTAGTGGTAAGATATGGTGCTGGGACCTGGTCAAATGTGAGGTATCAATTGTTCCAAATGATGTCTCGCGGTTTCCGAAATCTAGAGGCTTATTTAAATTTTTATTGCACCAGAAGGAGGTCGTCTTGTAAGATTAGTGAAGTGCGACTCTTCGTACGCAAGGTTTCCGCGACCAAGCATGTTATGAAAAATGTGGTGCTAAGGAGAGATCAAAATTTAAATATGTATACGTATTAAAATAAAACATGCCATAAAACATTTGATAATACAATAGAACATCTACTTGAATGATATATTTCTTATAAATATCTCTGAAATTGGCGACTTGCTTCTCTTCCGCAGAGAAGGTTTGTTTTATAACAGGGACTCCTCCCCTGAATCGATAGTTATCGATGTGATGAGTTGGATGTAGCTGTGAATTTTAAATGTATTGATATGGGTTTATGTGAAATTTTATTCTCCCAAATAGTTATATTGGCACCCAGGGCTCGCCATTGCATATGAAATACTTTTTTTTTTTTTTTTTTTTTTTTTTGTAGGTATGTAAGAATTTTAAAATGCAATACATTCACGATCGTATTGTATAAAAGATCCAAACTTAGAATATCCTTACATAAATAAATGGTTATGCATGTATGTTTGCAAATTTGTCCACGTTGTAGCAGCTTACTTTATTCGATAGTGCAACTAAATTCAGTGATGGTGTAATTACAATAGTGCAACTGAACTAAGTTTCGTCAAATCTTAGTTAATAATGCGTATAATTATGATATATTCATTTCAACCTCCATCGGCACGTCTATGTATTTGTATACGTCTGAACTAGTTCGGTGGACACCGAAGGGTATAAAATTTAATTTCGTTTATACCTGTTTTTGATGTTTTAATTAATTTCATAGAATATTATTCAATGTTGATTCCGATTCTGAATAGCCATTTTTCCCTTCTTTTTTGAAAAGTGGGATTAGATGTTGCCATAATTATATGTAATATTGAGATACTCTTAATAAGTTTAGCTTCCCAGATGTTACTAAGCAGTAACTTATTGGTTACACACCTTATCAACGTGTATTAGTATTAGTAGGTAGTTGAGACAAGGTTCAAACAATAAATAGTTTAAACAAGCCAGTTAAAAACTGGGAGATGCACCTGAAACCCTTAGTTTTCTTTTAGCGGACACGCTGCCAAGCAAGGTAGGTACATGCTGTAGATTTACTTAGCAATTTAACGTTAGCTGGTCTAATAATTTACATAATAGCCTTCAAAACCTTTTTACTTGTGTCTACCCGCATGTCCAAAGAGTATCGGTCACATACTATGTTGGTACAAGTGTGTTTCAGCTATCACACGGTTTCCGCAACCTAGAAACGTAATTTGGAACTGCACCAGAAGGAATTCGTTCAGTAAAGACTGACACGACCCTTCGAACGCAAGGTCTCCGCGACCAGGCGTAAATGATCGAAATGTTTTCGATATATTGGTCAAAACCATACATTAGAGATTAGGCAAAACTCGCACTAGTGAGCCAGCTGCTCACTTTTGATAAAATGCATATAAATGAATGAAGACTGACCTGCATGTATAAGACCTTGATTCTGGAATCGGTCGATCTCACCTTTACCACGCAGAGGATTTACCATTTTCTTCGATGGATGAATTATCCGCTTCACTCACGGGTACTTCGAAAATCTCAATCCGTTGAGATTTCAATAAAATTTCGTGTAATATATAAACACATTTAAAATATTTTTCGATAGTTATTAATTGTTAATTAGTGATAATTGAATTTTTTTTTTTTTCTATAATTTCGACCACTCGTGGCGAAAGTATACAACGCTATGAATCCCAAAGATCGCACCGCGCCGGGTGCCCTTGCTGGTGGCGCGCTTGCGGCGCCCTCTGGTGGCGTCAAGATGAAGCTAATTGTCTATGGTATAGACGTCGACCACAGATTAATAAGATAAGTATACATACTGCTTCTTCATATAATGCTGTATGTTTTCCTGAGGCACATCAATAACAAAAACTATCATTTTCCCAAGTATCTTCATTCTACATGTGGAGTAATCATATTATTTCTTACAATAATAAATTCTAAAAAGTCAAATTGTCTTATCAAACTCTTCCTTTAAGACATATTTTTTTTTAAGATACAAAGTTTCAATAGTAAAACATCTTGTAAGTAGGTAAGTATATTAAAAGCAGTTACTTATTCTTACAAGATGAACTATTGTGACACTTTGAAGTACACAGCAATTTATTCTTAAAGCATGAACACTTTTTGGTTTCACAGTTTACTTTGCAAGTACATTTGAAAAACCCTGACCTGTTCCAGTCGATTGCAAAGTAGCAACGGAGCGCACTGTTGTATCCTGATTAGCGACATCTTCCACGCTTATTAATTTCTGTTGACAAACAGTAAATTGTTGTCTAGAAAACAGTGTTTTTGCCTTGCTTTGTGCCAAGTTGATAAAGCTCATCTTCTGTCTTTTCAAGACAACTGCAAGTATATTACGGGCGTCACCACGACCTCTGTCGACTTCTGGAACAGGAATCTAACCGTGGTACCAGGTATCACAGGAGGAAATTTCTTTCCTGAAGTTTTGAGCATTTTCTTGGCTTGTTCCTCTAAATTATCTTTTGAACTGTTGCGGTTTTCTAAAGTTAATGCTGTTTTCATGCATAAAGGGCAAATCACTTTAGATCCATAGCCTTCTGGTACGTTTGTTTCTGGGGCAGCACAAATAGTATGTATAGGACTTTTGCATGTTCTACACGAATGAGCACCGGTGGTCTCTCCAGAGCAAACACAGCATTTGAGTACGGACGAAGGTGATTGGGGGGGAAGGTTGATTTGGAACATTGTCAGGTTCAGCATCGACGTTTTCAAAATTCGCATGTTTGTTCTTGGCACTTAAAGTTTCTGTGTGGATTTCGTGATTTTCTTGTATAACGACATGTTTTTCCAAAGGATGGTTTTCAATCTGTTCATTTCTTTCATTTTCAGACTCAACAGGATTACTCTGTGCTAAATTAATTACTTTTTCAAGTTGCTCTTCGATCTCTACATTAGCATCATCAAACGGCAAAGAAATGCCAACCTTGATTTTTGAACCGAATAGAGCTTCGTATGGTGTTCTTTTTATACCTTGGTGAAAAGCCCTATTTTTCATAAGCTGAACAAATCGTAGTCCGTCACTCCAGCGATCAGTATTATTATCTTGAAGCCAAGTTGTTAACATATTTTCGACATCCTGGTTTGCTCTTTCTACACTACCCTGGCTCTGGGAGTGTCTAGGCTTACCATGGACTATTTTTAAAGTCGGCCAGTATGTTTTTTAGGTTACTAACTATTTGGTTTGAAAACTCTCTTCCATTGTCGGATTGCAGTATTGCTGGTGCACCAATCAATGTGAAAATGTCTAGTAAATTGTATGCTACTTCTTCTGCACGTTTTGTTTTGAGTGCTCTGAGGATGAAAAATTTGGTCAGGTGATCTTGGTAAACCATTATAAACTTATATTCTTGATCAGGGTGTGACTGAAAGTCAATTAAATCAACTTGACACCGGGAATTAAACTCAGATGACAGTATGGGCTTCACGACAATTCCCTTTTTATTCCTTTTGTTTTTGCTGGCACGGTTCACAAAGCTGCAAGTATAGCTCAATACCATGTCGGGTTATATTTTTGTAACGCTGGCTAAGTTCTTTTAACATCCGGTCTCGTCCTCCATGACCAAAATATCCTTGTGTGCATCGTGAATCACTTGAAATAATTCATCATCAGAGACATAGTACTTGATAACAGCGTTCGGAGCATTTACAGGAAAGATCAACTTACGGGTTTGTCCAAGAGTGATCACATCGTAATGTTTCAGCAACCAATAATCACGCGGAGTTTTCTTGTCTAACGTTTTTGCTATACTTATTTCCTTCAACAATTGTGTGTAACGTAAATCATCAATGAACACTCGATTTTTTGTAGAAGCCGATTCTCTTTTAGTACGCAGTCCTGAGTAAAACCTTTCTTTCATTTGTAAGTACCGCTGATCTGTAGCCATTTTCCATTAAATAATCACACACACGAACACAATCAATGATCACACTTAATAATTTAGTTTAGAACCAATGCATAAACTAATAAAATACGTTTGCATAGAACAAAGGAGTGTTGCGTACTAACGCACCGAACAAGTTGCAACTTGTTTACGAGGTAGTCCCGCACCCCGCGCACGCGTCTCCTTCCCGTGGTCGTTCGTTATACACATTGCCTGATGCGCTTCTGGCATTTTATACAATACCTAGGCAATGTATAAAATGAATCGTATTATACACATTGCCTGAACGTTTTTGGCAATGTATATAATGCCTAGGCATTCTATACAATGCCGGATTATACAGATTGCCTATAACATATACACAACTACACACTTATACATAAACTACCAATTACGAAAACTAAAAAAATAATAATTAAATCCATATTAAAAAATCACATAAAAGTAAATACAGCTTATTAAAATGATCTGTTTTTGTTGTAACGATTAATAAAGTATAATGCGTTATTAAAATTTTTCATATCTCCTGCTCGACAATGTCCAAATATGTCGTGAAACGACAAAACAAAGCAAGTGATTGTGACCTTTCAAAATGCAGAGGTAAGTAATATGGAGATGATTCCCTAGAGATTGAAAAAGATTTGAATTTGGAACGTTGAAATTCGTATGAAAACTCTTACCCTTATCATCATAGTAAAAAGACTTTATTAAAACTCGTTTTTTTTACCAAATATCGAACTGGCTACCCGCACGCACAGAAACAAAACACAAATAAAGAAAATATAAAAAGGAGCCATTGAATCGAATTTTGTTGGTTTATCACTTTAATTCTTAAATAACAATAAAATGTCTTCAAGCGATAGTGAATTGACCCCGGAGTTCATAAAACTGGACGCATTAGGGATTATTAATAATCTACTTCCGGAAAAATGAAAAGATAAATACTTAAAAGCTTATGACGATTTTGATCAATGGAAAACAACAAGAAAAGTGAATGACCTGTCCGAGTTTGTTCTTTTAGTTTATTCACATCGACATAGCCCTTTCTTTTAACTGCCTCGCACAAGATACGAAAAGTAGAGTATTCACCTCTGAAGTAAAGCATTGTCTTGTGTCAAGGGCGGCTTGGATCTCTCGCTTCAGGACTCTACAACTCCCTCGCTTATCGCGGGAGTTGACTCGAATCTCTCGCTGCGCTCAGGATCTAATATGACGCCTATGACACAAGACAGTGCTTTACTCCCTTAGTGAATAATTTACTATTAAATTACTTTAATCGAGTTAGAAACTGAGATGCCCCAGAGGTATGAACATTCGACTCGCAATGGTGAAGTCGGGGGTTTGAATCGCGACGACACCTCAGAATACTTTCCAAGTGATGTACAACTATGGCCATAAATGCCAGGGGCATTATAGCCATGGCCATATGGCACTGGCATTTATGATGAAAGAAAACATCGTGAGGAAACCAGCATGTTTTAAGGAACATACTCGTATCTTTTGAGGATATGCGTCATAAACCGCCCCGCACATGGCCAGCGTGGTGGATTATGACCTTGACTATCTTCTTGTAAGAGACAACCCCAGGTCCCTGCAAACATAAAATGAGCTGCTTATTCTAATACGTAAACAGTAGGAATACAGAAACGAAATCCTAAAATTGCAAAATAAAACTCCGCACCCAAAAGGAAAATTAAAAGAACAATTTTAAAAGCCTTTTGTCAAGTTGTTGGGTATTTTCGAAGCCTATCCAATTAATTCTCTTTCTACCGAGAGTAAAGTTTCAACAATAACTTGTTTTTCCATCATAACTTGTATTTCGAAATAAAGGCTTCCAGTTATTTTAATTTCACAACTGCAAAATGAAACCTCAAAAATACTTGGAAAGCTGTGTTGGCCTAATTGCTAGAACATGGAATTCTCATTCGTGAAACCATAGATTTGAATCTCACTTACACATCTGAAATATTTTTCACGAGCAAGTTCACAAGTCTGTCTTTACCACAGGCTCACAGGAAAACATCTAAGGTAAACGGCGTGTTTTATGCAATATACTAATATTTCAAGACTATGCGTCATCTGCTAACTTACATTTGGCCAGCGTGGTGGGGTTTGACCTTAATTCTCTCTATGTGAGAGAAGGCCTCGAGACCCAGTACTAGCTACATAAGAAAATAAAATGGGCTACTTATGGTAACTTCACCTTAACGTAATATTCTGACTGAACTTTAGATACTCATACAAACACGATATATGTACATACACGCAACTATTTCAACAAGAAGAGTCCAAATCGCAACCACCACTGCACTCGTAACGCAGTATCTCTTAGCCTTGTAACTTCGCTGGAAACGTTGCCCTTCAAAAATAAAGATGCAAATTAAGTGGTAACTGTATGGTATTTCCCCAAACGGACTCTGCAAAGAGTCCTACCGCTGTATCTGAATTATTTGTGAACCAAGGACGTCATGATTGTAAACCGGATATTCTCACCTTAGCGAGGAAATGACTAAATGCTTTGCATTTTAACAGTTTCAGTCTGTATGTTGGCGTCAAATAAACTTCTTTGTTGCTAGAATCACTTATTTCGGTTTTTTTACTTGTATTCAATTTATCTGTAACCTAAGGTTTTTACTTTGAGTTTATTTAGCCATTGTTTTAACAACAACAATGTGACGTGAAACTATGGAGAGTTGAGAGGTTGAGGTAAGTCATCTGTATACATGAAAAAGTGTCCGCCCAAATGCAATAAATTATGGTAGCGCCATATTAGCGTCAGGGTAAATTTTAAAGGAAATAAATAAACGCATATTTAGAATTCATGAAAAAAAAATGTTGTGTTTTCTCAAAATAGTAATTAATTGATGTTATATTTCCTACATTATTTTGTACTACGCAAGTAGTTGAAATTTTTTATTAGTAACTATTTTAATCGTCAATGATATTTAATTATTTAACTCGGCATACATCAATTCGTTTAAAAATGATTCATTCATAGCATTTTTAAATATTCTACCATTTGAGATAACATTCCTTACCTCTAGCCTCCATACGTGAGAATAAAATTGCGCGAGAGGTATGTAATCTGTGTCGCGCGCTAAGGCTTTAGAAAAAAAAGTACACCAAAGAGGTTCCTAGTCTGAGTTATTAACAAATAAAAAAATATGATGAAGTAGGCACAAAAAAGGTAGAAATAAGAAGGTTTAATTATGTTTCGAATTCAAAAACTAAGTGCACACAATGTTCTAAATTCATATTTACTTCACTCTCTACAGGGTAAAAACGAATTTTGCGCCCTGATGTCGAGGAACAAAAATACTCTTTTCGAGGTAGTGGAATGAAAAGATAGTTTTCAAATTGATCGTCGGTTGGCGGCGCCAATGTTTCATTTGGCTAGAGCAATTTCAGATATTAAAATATATGCGCTCACTTGTCGAAATTGAGAACTTTCTTTGACAGGTCTATTTGCACATTATACAGGACTTAATCACGATATAGATAATTGTTTCAAAGTCCCGTACAATATAAACGATATGTGTTCAAATCGCGAAAGATCTTGAAAACGGCTCATAAGCAGCCCACTCCACTGTCCACTGCTGGCACAAGAGGCTTACTCTCGCAAGGGGAAAGTCAATGCCATTATCCACCACACTGGCCCAGTGCGAGTTGGTGGATGACGCATAACCTTGAAATATTATAGGAACATGTCGATTTCCTCACGATGTTTTCTTCACAGTGTTTAAGTTAGCAGCATTACGAATGTGACGTCGATCATATTAGTGTTGCGCGTGGGATTTGAACTAAGGGCTGCAGATGGGCAGTCGCCGTTCTCTTCTCCTGAACTTGAAAAAAAAAAAACATATATACGATCGAATTGAGAAACCTCTTTTTTTTGAAGTCTGTTGAAAACGTGTCTTATTGTTGGCCAAATTAGGCCGACGCGAGATTTTGGACTTAGTCATCAATAACCACGGCCTGTATGAATGCGTTTCTTTGTCTGGATTCTTTCCAAATGTTACAAAGTACAGTTCTGCTGATAGTTTCTCAAGTGGCTGCCAATAATAACAACTCTGCTTCGATTCAATTCGGCATAAATACATTCTAGTTCAGTGGTGATTTATTGTTTGCAAGAATTCGCCCAGTTCATTATCATCTAGGTTGATTTACTCTCCGAGATAAAATAAGATTTTTTTAGTACATAACTACATCTTATACCTTCAAACGAGCAATTCTTGTAGGTATATATATATAGAATCAGGATCTCGGAAACGGCTCGATCGATTTTCATGAAATTATGTATACAGGGGGTTTCGGGGAGGATATAGTTAGGGGTTTATTTAAAAAAAAACGCCGTTTTATGCGCGTTTTTCTACAATGAAAACTGTTACATTGACCCTGCCCTAGTGGCTTAGTTGGTAGTAGCTCTGCCTGCAAAGCCGAGGGTCGTGGGTTCGATCCCCACCCAGTGCAAATATTTGTGTGATGAATTCAAATGTTTGCACTGTGTCTGGGTGTTTCTATGTATAATAAGTATGTATTTAAAACTATATAAGTATTATATCAGATATCTGGCTGCCATCACACAAGCTTTGCTTAGTTTGGGGTCAGATAGTGTTGTGTGTGAATTGTCCACCAATATTTATTTATTGAAGTTATACTTCTTTAGGCGCGTTATGAAAAAATGATGAGAGTGAAATTTAAAGATGCGCGCGCACCTGTGACACAAAATTAACAGTATGAAGTTGTCTGCTTAAGGTGGTTCGATTTTCATACTAATCTATTTGACCATTCAGACGCGAAGACGCGCGACGTTGACAGCTCCTGACATACGCGGGTAACGCGCTGTTGCCGCTCTTCTCTGTCAACTTTGCTCAGCTGGCTCAGCTCAAGAATCAAATAAATTATTGAAAGATTGGACAATGTATTGCCAGTATTTGATTGTTATATATTGGATAAATTTTCGGGGGCGATAAATTTAATAAAATAAAAGAAGTATAACTTCTCACGCGCGTACATAAGTACACGCACCCATTTTTATTTATTTATTTATTAGAATGCGACGATAAAATTTCGCTACGGTAAAGTATTATAGCTCAGCCGGTAAGTTTGGGCGGTGCATTATATGGTAGATCCTGGTTCATATCCAGATGGCCGCCCTTCTTTTTTCAAGTTACTTTTTTTGTTTAAGAAAATCTGTATGTATCTAAGCACACTCATTGCTTAAACCGAGCAAAGCTCATCCAGGTACTATTTGTATATCAGGCAAATCGATTTTCATTTGAAGTAAAATTACTCACGTTTTAAATATATTTTTTTTAGTCTGCGTTGACTACAGGATTAAAAATATTATCAAGAAAATCATTTGACCTATATGGATCTGGTCAAAAGCTTCGTGAAAGTAACGAGTACTTGAAATGCTGGATGTTTTTTCGTACAAACAGTAAGGTTCTTAAGAAAATTCTGCTAGATTTCGGGCGACTATTCCTTTAAGAAAGAGACTATTGAAACAAGTGGTGTTTGTGTACTTATTTTATAATGTACCCACATAAATAGCTTTAAATACGTTTCGTTTCCTCAATTCACTTGGTGAAGAATAGTTTAAATTATTGCACCAGGAACGGTTCGAGGCGGGTTATTCTAATTGACATGACTTTGTGGACGTTTATTTTCGATTTATATTAGTTTGATAAACCTTTTTTTCTACCATTTCTATTGGTAGACAATTCACACACAACACACACACAATTTAAATGATTTCTCAAATAAATGGATATACTTATTTACTCGTAGTATTAAGTATGGGATGCATTTCCCTTAAATAATATCCCGTAATTGATAATACTAGTCACTACACCAGTATCAACAACCGTGATAGTTCAAAAGAATGATTATATTGATGGAGAAATCTTTACTTCAGTACTTATTTTTGCGAGCCATATCCGTTAATCAAAGAAACCCTTTTACGCTGCCATACACAGACATGATACAACGTTATAAGCATAACTCGCGCTAAATAAAACATAACGATATTTTTCACACAACTAGAGATTTTCCTTGTTACAGCGACACAAAAACGAGCGTTTCATAACAAGCTCTCAGATAGCAGGACGAATCGTGGACGTTTGTCATGTTATTACGATGTACCGTTTCAACTGAGGGCATTCACCGGAACAAAGAATATAAGATGTAGTTTGAATGAGCTTACTTTGATATATCTTATAACTTTACCTATTTATAATAATACTTCAAAAATTCTTATTTAATGTTGGAGGATTCTTCGCAGAGTCCGGACTTTTTACAGTCTGTCTGGGGAAGTACCACATTTTTGCCAGTTTTTAGCATATTATTTTTATGTTTAGCGTGCAATGTCATTATTAACATAACTAAAATACAATGAGAACTACACTACGCTACATACCTAATTAACTACTCACACTAAGCGCACTTGAATTATCCATAGATCGATAAAGGTCTACAGATAATCAAGATGTTTATATTAAGTAGTATTCGTTTTCATGATCTATGCTCTAGATGTAAGTCCAGTAAAATTAGTCCAAAATTACGATATCATTTGACTATCACTCATCACTCATGCCAATCGGAAGCAAACGATATATATATGTAGTATGTATGTATGTATGTACCATCATACAGCTGACACTTCTATTACATAACAGACACATCTTTACTATTTAAAAAAAAAGGTTTTAAAAACCTTACACGCAGTGTCAGTCAGCTGACACTTGCATAAAAATAAAAGACACTTTTTTACTACTGAAAAAAAAACGTTTTAAAAGAAACAGTAATTTATTTGCGACCGGTTTTATTTTTATTAACCCCCGACCAAAAAAAGGGGTGTTATAAGTTTGACGTCGATGTCTGTCTGTCTGTCTGTCTGTCTGTCTGTGTGTGTGTCTGTCTGTGGCACCGTAGAGCTCAAACGGTTGGGCCGATTTCGATGCGGTTTTTTTTTATTTGAAAGTTAATATCCGTGCGGGTGTTCCTAGCTATGTCTGGTTAATATCGATTCAAAATGGCCGCCTCTACAAAATGGCGGACAAAATATTTCTTCACAACCTACCTCAATGTGGGTAT
This sequence comes from Ectropis grisescens, assembly GCA_017562165.1. NCBI lineage: Eukaryota > Metazoa > Arthropoda > Insecta > Lepidoptera > Geometridae > Ectropis > Ectropis grisescens. The sequence goes on from CM029771.1 coordinate 2,750,816, forward strand.
CAAATGAAAGGGCTTGACTAGCAGAGTACTATACGCTATAACAAATTTGAAATCCAAGCTGGCCGCCACCACACAATGGCGAATTATATAATTTTTTTCACGACTACCGCAATATGGGTATCAAACAAAAGGGCTTGACTAGTAGAATACTTTGCACTATGACAAATTTCAAATCCAAGATGGCCGCTACCACAAAATGGCAAATTACATTTCTTTTTTCACAACTTCCTTAATATGGGTATCAAATGAAAGGGCTTGACTAGTAGAATGTTGTACAGATAACAAATCTAAGGTAGTCGGGGGTTAATCAAAATTTTTAATTTTGTTCTTGTATGATGAACGCAGTGCAGTGCTAAGGAATTATTTGGACCCGTCATGTTACAATAGCTGCGTGACATTGTGCTGTTGTGGGTAGAATATTTACCAACAGGCACAGATACAACTTACCACTTACCTACTGCTGATCCGGTCTATCTATGTAAAAAAAGTTTACATTAAAAAAGCGCCACATTAGCGTCAGAATATTTTTTTGTTAAATAAAAAGTGACGAGACGAGCAGTACATGTGCCTGATGGTAAGCAACATGCCTGCCACATTACAGCACAGTGACACGCAGCTATTGGAACATGAAGAGTCCGAATCATCGCCTAGCACTGCACTGCGCTCGTCACCCAGAGATCTAAGATGTTATATCTCTAAGCCCTGCAATTTCTCTGAAAACATTGCCCTTCAAACCGGAACACAGTAATGTTTGCACATTATTGCTTGGCGGTAGAATATTTGTGTGGTACTACCCCAGGCAGACTCTTCCACGAGTCCTACCACTACTAGATTAAATAAACGCTCAGACGGCGTTTTTTTTCCATTTTTATAGGTTTACACTTGACCGCCATCTCGCCTGATATTAAACGATGATGCGGTCTACGATGGAGCTTGTTTACCTAGAAGAAACCGATTCGCTCTCGATTTGAAGACACAAAGATTGTAACGTAACTATCGGGAAAAACCCTCTCAGGCAACGTATTCCCCAGCCTAGACGTTCTTATCAAAAGTAGAGTTACAATGAATCAGTACTATTCACATCCAGGATTATACTCGCTTAGTGTCCGATCCCGTTATTTTAGTTAAAAGAAGTTAAAAGAAGTATATATTATGTGTAACTCGTGACTAGTTAATAAATTACTTATCTTTGTACCAAATATCGTACATATCTCTGTAGTAGTTTTTGCTAAAAGATAAACAAACATCCGTAAGTTATCCATCTGTAATCTTTCGCATTTATAATATTGGTAGGAAGGAGGGTAGTAGGTCTTTTTTATTGCGTATATGTAGGTCCACGTTTGACCACCTACTCGCCTGATGGGAAGCGACGGTGTGGTTGAAGATAACGCACGTTGACCTAGGAAGTACCCAATACTCTCTTAGATTCTTAATTTATGTCGGTATACTTCATTTTCGTTTCTTAAATCTACACAAACAAAGCCACGGTTGGATATTAGGTGTTTCTACGAGTATGTATAATAAGTATGTATTTACAACTATAAAAGTATTGTATCACTACCTGGCCGCCATTTTACAAGCTTTGCTTAGTTTGGTGTCAGATGGTGTTGTGTGTGAATTGTCCATCAATATTAATTTATGTTAGCCGTATTTATATTCTAAAAGTATTTCTTGGAATTTATATTCTAGGAGAAATCTAGGAAACGAAACAAAACCGGGAAGTGTATAAAGCAAAACTATATGACTTCACCTCGCTAAGAATATAACGTGTTTGTTATTACTAAGATTTTTCTACTTTCCTCGCCTACGTCGCGTCGCTTCGTGGCCGAAGTTTTTCATCTTTCGGCGCTGTGTATAAACAGTCTAGTTGAAATGAAGCACTTCGAGCATTAATTTACGTTTACAATGTGGAGAGTGACTCAGAGTTCATGAAGACGATAAACTACAGTCCACTGACTTGAGAATTGTGATACAATGGATAGCACGTTTTTTTTAATTATTAATATAACACATGTTACCCATTTTTTGCGATATGAAATAAATAAATATTAGTAGACACTTTTGACTGGCCTCGTGGCTTAGTAAGCAGTAACTCTACCTGCGAACCCTAGGTTCATTGGGTTTGATTCCCACCCAGTGCAAACATTTGAGTGATTAATTCAAATATTTGTACTGTGTCTGGGTGATTCTATGTATAATAAGTATGTATTGACACCTAGATAAGTATTATATCAGCTGTCTGGCCGCCATAGTACAAGCTTTGCTTAGTTTGGTGTTGTGTGTGAATTGTCTACCCATATTTATTTGTTTATTTTTTTTTAAACAACTCCATCTAACCGGAAATTAAACAAATGTTAGCAACCCCCTTTAAAAGCAAGAAAAAGGTGCATAGCGTGGCAACATCGGGCGACGAAAACTGGCTTTAAGTAGTGGGTCGAGAAAGAAGGGAGGCACTTTTGCTCCAGACGCCGGCCACGCCGGACATACTGTGTTTTGCCTTCGTGTCTTTGTTTGACCAATTGATGATTTTGTCATTAAGGTTATAGTAAATGTTTTAACGTTCCTTTAAATATTGTTTGCTTCACTCTCCCAATCTTCTGATGTAGATTTTTGACATCAGAAGTGGGATACCACGAGGCCTAGCTCGCCATCTAATCTGGAGTTTTATGGTCATTAGAGTTCTTTGAAGTTAAAACCTGTCTATCATTTGCATTGTAATGGGTTCAAAACGAAGACGCAATGGTAAACGCAAGCATGTAAAAAGGCGTGGTCGTTCATCATCAAGTAGCAGCTCAAAGGCAGTGACAGTAGCTGGTCTGGGATTTCACCATAAGCGCGCTACCCAGAAACTGACGAAGGTATCTTTATCAAACGATGCCACAACTGTGAGTACAAGTGCCAATAGTCCTACCCTCTATAAAAATTGATACCTGATTTTGATCCATTAGGTACGTATGACTACTTACATGTTTTTGTTATTTGTTATGTAATTGATCAAAATTTAGACGTCATTATTTTTGTCTATAACCTGACACTTTAGTACTATTACATTTGCTTAATGTATACACCGTTCATTAAAATGGTCTAATGTAATCTCTGTAAACATCATGCACAATGTAGTGTCCGATATCTATAACTACAACATGATCCCGAAATGAACGCTGTTGCAATGAATGAGTGACTGTACACGACTTGGTGATTCGGTGTGAACACCAGGTTTACTATTTGATCTGCAACAGGAATCTAGTATGAACGCTGTTGCAGTGAAAGAGTGGCAATACACAACTTGGTGATTCGGTGTGAACACCAGGTTTAAGCTACTATTTGATCTACAACAGGAATCTGACATGAACGCTGTTGCAGTGAAAGAGTGGCAATACACAACTTGGTGATTCGGTGTGAACACCAGGTTTAAGCTACTATTTGATCTACAACAGGAATCTGACATGAACGCTGTTGCAGTGAAAGAGTGGCAATACACAACTTGGTGATTCGGTGTGAACACCAGGTTTAAGCTACTATTTGATCTACAACAGGAATCTGGTATGAACGCTGTTGCAGGGAAAGAGTGGCAATACACAACTTGGTGATTCGGTGTGAACACCAGGTTTACTATTTGATCTGCAACAGGAATCTGGTATGAACGCTGTTGCAGGGAAAGATTGGCAATACACAACTTGGTGATTCGGTGTGAACACCAGGTTTAAGCTACTATTTGGTTTAACACAGAAATTTCCTAAGCCTAAAGGAAAATGAGCTGTACTAGGCACTGGTTGGTTGGTAATGACTGAGTAATCGTAGGGGTAAAGGCAACAACCCTCGCTCTGGCTGTTCAACTTAAATACGACAGAAGTTTCAAGAATGCCTAAGAATAAAGGTATCTTTGAATTGACGTCATGTTATCGTTCTCGTATGAACTGAATATGTCATGATAGGCCGAGCTTTGTTATTATTTTAATAGATTGTAATGTTAAGTGTTTGTACATTACAGCTTTATCGTGCCTGGGGCAGGCACGGTGCAGGAGGGCCGTGTTAGCAACCCCGTTTAAAAGCAAGAAAAAGGTGCATAGCGTGGCAACATCGGGCGACGAAAACTGGCTTTAAGTAGTGGGTCGAGAAAGAAGGGAGGCACTTTTGCTCCAGACGCCGGCCACGCCGGACATACTGTGTTTTGCCTTCGTGTCTTTGTTTGACCAATTGATGATTTTGTCATTAAGGTTATAGTAAATGTTTTAACGTTCCTTTAAATATTGTTTGCTTCACTCTCCCAATCTTCTGATGTAGATTTTTGACACAAAGTTGTTCTTACGTGGTTTTTAAAATGAACGCAGATCACGAAATCTTATTTAAGGCCAGGTAATTCTGTCAAAGTATGCATTTAACGCTGTCTTGTTCTCGCGACCGTCACCGACTGCGGAATCGGTGCCACAGTGCAGAAATAACATTAGAATATTGGACTATGTAATTTAAGCTCATTTTTTGTTCAAGATTTGTTTATGTTTATTTGTTTATGATAACAGTTTTGTTGCTATATAAACGAAGAAATATTAAATTTATCTATACTCGTAGGCATACAAAACTCAACCTTTTCTTTTTCGGTCACACTATAAGTTGAGAACGGCTTTTCCAATTTCATGCATCTTTTTAAAATGTTTTCTAATAATTTACAAGTTCGTCAAAAATTTAAAAAAATGTGCTGAAACGTAATGAAAGGCCAGTAAAAATAGAAGGTTTTTTGGTCAATTTTGCACTAAATTTCTAAACCAATTTTTTTTCTATGAGGTAAAGATCACTTACTGAGCATAAAATTACAAAATGCTCACAGATCCAGGTAGAGCTTCAAATGCCAATTGAAAAAAAAACTGTTTTAGCCGATATTTTGAAACTATATATTTTGTCAATAATTGTAGAAAATAAAATTTTGCATCTTTTGTTGCTAGTAAACTTTTTTTGTAAAACTTACCGTTTACGATTTATAACCCATTTAATGATACGGTTGCGTTGATGCCAGTAATAGTGGATGAAAATGATGTGGTCTACGATGGAACTTGTTTCTCTAATAGAAACAAACACAGTGTACCTCGTAACCCCAAGGTTCGAACCTTCGACAAAACCCACTCTGGCAATGCGTTTCACAGCTTAGTTGTTCTTATTACAAAAGTGGAGACCAAACTCTTCGTTCAACTCTTCAATCACGCTGATGAACGGTGCTGTTTATTCGAGCAACGAGCAATATGATAGAATAACTTTAATTTAAAAACCCCGACTACAAAAAAACTACACTTAAAAAAATATTACCTACCATCTAAGGAGTCTAAGGAAACTTTGGCGAATGAGACTAGTCTTAGAATATCTTAGTTACCATCAAATCAAATCCATCCAGCCGTTTGGAAGATATGTGGCAATAAAAGTTTTACAAACATAAAGATACGCGCGAAAAACATAACCCTTCTTCCATTCCGGTAAAAAAAGACATGTTTATGCTACTGAGAACAGAATTCACATCTTATTTTTTTGCATTGTTATCATTAAATTGGACATAATAAATCGTAATCGGTAAGTTCGAAAAAAAAGTTTACTGGCATCTAAAGATGGGAAAATTTATTTTCTACAATAATAATTGGCTTTATAACTTTTTCGGAATATCGGCCAAAACGTTTTTTCGAGCTGGCGCTTGAAGCTCCACCTGGATCTGTTATTATTTTGTAATTTTATGCTCAGGAAATGATTCTAAACCTTACATAATAAATACGAATCGGAAATTTAGTACAGAGTTAAATTCTACGAGTAATTTTACTGCCTAAAAGGCTTCTTATCAAATTTGGTCGAGTGTCTAAATTTCATTTTAAATAAGTTTTAAATGAACGAAGTTGGGTTTTTAGGGATTTGTAGACAAATTTTAAAATATACGTTATGTCTGTCCATCCGTATGTGACAGCCATTTTTCTCCGAAACTATAAGAAGTATGCTATTAAAACTTGGTAAGTACATGTATTCTATGCAAGTAAGGTATCATTTATGATACCTTACTTGCTGATTGATTTATATTAGGGGATTTACGCTGGGGATTTCTCCCTTCTCATTATTTCCTTATCCCGATCTCTGATTTGACGGACGAATATTTCACCGATACTTATCTATTTTCCATTGCATCCGCATTGAGTTTTTTACTGATGTGTTATCGACGTCAGTTTTTTGAGACTCCCCTATTGGTCTACAACATAAAGTAAACAGCGTACTAATTAGTATCAGCGTCTATTTGCAATTCCAATGAAAACGGTATCAAAAATCAAGATCATAGCGTGCTTCACTAGTAATACCTACTGATATTGTTATACTGTGGCACTATGATCGTAATATTTAAAATTTATCGGTTGTCAAAATTGCAAAATCAAGCACAGGCCCTTCGTCCGTGAGCGCCGAAACGCGACTGATCAGGCCCGCCGAACGGCGCGCTATATATATGGTAGATATTAAAATATAGTGAATAACTGATACTTTTTATCAAGTCAAACTCTGCAAATGCATCTATAACTTTTTAGTGGCTTTCGTTGAGTACAAAAATTTAGTAAAAAAATTCATTAGTTTAGTCATAAACTTGAAAAAACCTTTTGAAAAGGGGTAACTTTGGGATTTTTTTCTTTCAAGTAAAATTCATTAAATCGTGTTATAGACTGCGAATTGCACTAGAATAGATTCTTAACTAATACATATATTTTTTTCAGAGTTTAATGCACTATTTTAAAGGTCTTAAAGTTGTTTTAAAAATTCAAAATTACGGCCCACACGCCCTTAAACATGAAACGTAAATGTAAATGTCAAAATTAACCAAAGAAGCAAATATTTTGGGGCGAATGCTCTCGTTATCTGCTCCCCATTACTGTTTGAAGGTTAAGCAAAGGTGTACTCATATATCATTTTCCCTTTTCCCAGACGGATTCTCCAAAACCCCAGACGGACAGACAAGCAACTAAAAGACAATGACAAAGACAATGGCACTGTCTATAATAATATTTTTAAACAAAAGGCACAAATCACCATTTTGATAACACAATTTTCATTGTTTTATTTTTGGGTCACTTTACTATACCAATCTGCTAATTTCAGAGTCCAGATTTTCTACTTCAATAGATTAAATGAAATCCAAATAACTTTTTCGATACACACTTTTTTAAATTTATTTTTCCAAAACATGACTTTAATTTTGTCCCATTAAATTTGAAGTTACTCTGATTCATACACTTAATAATTTGATTTATGGATATCTCACTCGGTAATTTGAGAATTATTAGTCTAAATCTTTTAAATACATTTGCCAGTTATTCTAGCGTCTGTCAGTAATGTGCAAATATGCGGCACTCACGGAGTCACCCAGGGACTACGAAGAGATCCCCTTGTCCTACGTCAAAAGGAAAATCCGCGAAGAATCGGTCAAGAAATGGCAGGATCGATATGAGACCTGGGACACCGAAAAAGTCACCCAGACGTTCCTCCCCGATATAGCAAACGCATATCGGGTGATGAGAACCACGAAAATGACTCCCTTCCAGGTACAAGCGTTGACGGGACACGGAGGAATAGCAGATTACTTGTACAGATTTAAGCTCAAGAGCAGTCCGGCATGCGAGTGTGACCCCAACCAACCCGAAACAGTCTGGCATGTGCTAGTCGATTGTCCCCGATTCATGGTCGCAAGACATGAGCTCGAATCTATGATCGACAGAAGACTGGTTGTCTCGGATCTCCACAACATCTTAGTAGATCCAGATAACAGAACACGGCTCCTGTCCTTCATGGAGAGCTCATTCCGCATAGCGGCCATGAGAAACTCCACTAATTCAAATACGCGCCCCCATCACCACCACACCCTGCCCCGCTGTCTGTGGACGCCGCGCGGCATGCGGTTCCCGCTCAACATAACTCCTCGAAGAGCATCTCCGTCAAACAACTACTGGAGAACGCAGACCGAGGAGAAGCAGGGATCCGTATCCGCGGGTGGCTCTCTTCATGGACAGCAACAAAGAAAGATTCGGAATAAGCTTTTGCTTCGCTTGGGAGCGAAACGAGCCCGTTTGTCGCCTGGATTGTCTTGACTGCTCAATGGGAGTACCGCAAAGTCACGATGAAGCGGAAAACCTACGACGCTATGCCGGTGTGCGAGGTAGACGGCCACCGATTTCGGTTGGTGCGATCGAAAAACAAAACGATTGCACTAATAGAGTACTCGGAAGGTCGGACGCCTTTCACACAGGCAAGTGCGCTGCTCGCACATCTGAGCAGAAATGCAGGTGAAACACCCTGGGTGATAAGCGTGGATGCGATGGCAATCGAATATTCAAGAGCGAGAGTCGCAGACCGGCTGGGTTGCATTGAGGCCTCTAAACATCATGAGGTTGTCGTATACGAAGACAGGGGAGAAAATCTGAGCTTCCTCAGAGCCCCTTCGCACGACCAAACAAATGCAACTGATAGCTGGGGACATCCTGTTCCTAGTTCGACCATCCAAACCGGCTCCGAAAGAGTACAGCAGAGGGCAGCCGCGGAAAAAGCCTCAGCCAATCTAACTAGCAGCCGAGGCACCAACACGGCGTTCGTGACTGCTTTCAACGCAGCAGCAAGGAGCGTACTCCGAATCACATCCCATTCATCGCCCCCCTCGACGTCAAAGACCCCAAAGCAGCTTCACAGCAACAACCAGCCCGAACGAGAGCCGACATGGGACAGGTTGAACCGCCCCGCTATGTCACGGCTTCGGAGCCGCGGAGCCATGCACGCAACGCCTTCATCGAATTCATAGCCACACTGAGCGCGACACGACAAGTCAACCTCAAGACCTGCGAAAACATCATGCAGTCCTATAGGCTAGGAAGTGAAAGCCTTTTAAAGACGAAACTCGAGGAGGCCGAAGCAGCCATTTACAATAGTGTCACTTCCCTGGTCATCAAGGGAACCATGACAGGACAGTATATGGCAGATTACAGTGCAGAAAATGGCTTCGTGGCACTGAAGGAGAGAGAGACAGAGCGCGCGGGAGTGCCTGTTTATGCGACACCACCAAACGACCCAATTGTAGTTATTGCCCGATGCACCAAGATTATGCTGGACGATAAGATCCTAGAGATGGCCAAGACCATCGAAGGAACGGAAACGTCAAAGCAGATTGGGAAAATTGGGAGGTACCGAGAATACAGTGGGTCAACGGAGTTCCAGGATGTGAAAAAACAACATGGGTGATTAGACACTTCGACGTGGACAAGGACGCCATCATCACTACAACAACTGAGGCAGCAAAAGATCTTAGAGAAAAGCTATCGCACCGAATCGGAAACCTGGTCAAAACCAGAGTGCGAACCATGGCTTCTGCTCTGGTAAATGGTTTCGGTAGAGAAAGTTTCAGTCGCCTCATGGTGGACGAAGCTCTCATGAACCATTTGGAGCCATTGTGATGGCTTCAAGGCTGTCTGGTGTTGGTGAAATTGTCCTCATTGGAGACGTCAATCAGTTGCCTTATATCGACAGGGAAAATCTCTTCGAAATGAGGTATCATCGCCCGAACCTGGTAACAAAGATCAGCCAGGAGTTGCTCTGCACACATCGAAACCCAATGGACGTCGCATATGCACTGAGGAAATATACTCCGGTATGTACTCATCAGCGTCCCGTATAAAGTCCCTAGAGCAGAGAAGATATAAGGGAGCGCAAATACCCAACACCCAACCAAACACCTCTTCTTAGTTCACACTCAAGAGGAGAAGGAGACCCTGACAAACCAGGGTTATGGGTCAGGCACCGGGTCACGCATCCTTACTATCCATGAAGCTCAAGGACTAACATACGAGTCGGTAATCGTAATCAAAACCAAGGCAAACATGAAGCTGCACGAGAGCGTGCCCCATGCGGTAGTGGCAATCTCACGGCACACGGGGACCTACATATTACGCTGACGACACCGACGACGCCATCGGTCGGTTCGTGCGGCGAGCGTGGGCTGCATCACCGAAGACCATCCGCGATTTTAACCTACAGATGGCCATCAGGGACAGAAATGCGGCCGTTCTGGGCTGGGAGGAGGCAGCTTAGGCAAATGACAAGGCAAACACTCGATGTCGAGTCGATTACTAGCGGAATCCCAACCGGTAGTGATCGGCTCTACAGACGAGCACTAGAATTAGATTTTAAATGTACCCAACTCCCTCCTATTTTCCTCTTCTTCTCCTTATCCAAGATATGTGTAAAAACGATAATTGTAATGACAAAGATCACGGACCCCGGAGTCTGTGGAGTGGCTAATTTAAATAATAAAAAAAAAAATGTGCAAATATGACCGCGGTCCGGCTTGAAGCAAAATGTTACTAGAGAAATTACATGTCAAAGAAATAAATCATCTGATATCTCTGGGTGACGAGCGCAGTGCTATGTGGGGTAGTGATTTGACTCCTCATTCACGTTTAGTGATTCTGTTATATAAAATCATCGTTTTTATCTAATTTTTTTTTACTAGAACGTTCTTTATTTGCTGCGCGAAAATCAGAATTTATTTTTTGTCTTTGCAAATTTTAAATTGTCGTGTACTCTTGTTCTCTTATCTTTGACAGTGACAACATTACACTAATTGCAAATTTGCTAGTCTAAACTCACGAATTTTCTTTACATTTTTGGTTTAAATTTGTAGGATTTATTTCAGAGCATTTGATAAATTGTAACTGCAATGCGGCTTTAAAGAAAAAAATGGAGAGTTGCGAGTCAACAGTTTAATTTAATCTGGACTACTCTGTAATACTCAAGTCTTTTTGAGTTGGTTTCTTTGTTTTCTTTTACATTATTTGAATATGCTCATTGACCAGTCTATTAGGTAAATATGAAAAAAATAATCTGTACATGAAGTATATTTTTTTTTACGAAAATTGCGCGAACGGCGAATCGATTTATTAAAGTATGAAATTTTGCAACTTATCTTTACTAATATCCTAGTAATCAGTAAGAATTTTCTAAGCATTGGAATGCGCTGCTTTAGTGGGTTATTTGGGAGATATTCCATCGGTGTTATAATCTGGGTGTCATCAAATTGAGAACATATTGATAGACTCTGGATAAATACGTTCTTTTCTAGATCGTATTATCAATTAAGCTTAAGGTAGATTGCAGTTAAGCGGGGAAATATATACGTTTTATAAACATACACACATACATTTATATATAGATTTGCAAATAGGCTACTGATTCGTATTTCCCGAAAAGATGTAACGATCTTTTTTTAATTTTTTTCGAGCAAAGTCGAACGGATATTTTTTTGTGATCTCATAAATGAGGTTAGTTAGGTATAGAGATTCTTTCTTACATTGTGACATCTTACTTGAGGCTACAACAAAAAAGGAAGTGAACGTGACCTTTTTGCTCAAGTTCTGACCTTTCTCTTTACACGGAGCCTTTGCTTTTCTTACAACCAACATCAAGAGTTTCTTAGTAAAAGAGGTTATTGACATCTATTATGTTTCTGTAACAATATACTCACACTGTAGTGGTAGGACTCCTAGCAGAGCCCGCCTGGGGAAGTACCACACCTTTGCCAGTTATTCTACCGCCAAGCAGTAATGTGAAAACATTAATGTGTTCCGGTTTGAAGGGCAATGTTTCCAGAGAAATTACAGGGCTTAGAGATATAACATCTTAGATATCTGGGTGATGAGCGCAGTGCAGTGCTAGGTAATGATTTGAACTCTTCATGTTCCAATAGCTGCGTGTCACTGTGCTGTTATGTGGTAGGCATTTTGCTCACCATCAGGGACATGTCCTGCTAGTCTCGTCAATCTTTATTTAAAAAAAAAACTTTTGTTAGGTGTAAAAATTACTAAGGTAAGTATGTCCAATTTAAAAAGTGTATTCGGTTGTCACTCATTATCGTGGTCTGATTTCGCTGGAAATAAGTCACGCTACATATTAACTTATCAACATTTCATTATCATCGTTTTTTGTAGTTCCGATATTATTGATATAAATGACACTACAACGACGCGGGCTGTGTGTTCCGTATTCACTAAATAGGGATACTATGGATTATATTTTGGATGTGGATATATCGTTTCGGATATGTAATTATTTCGGATTATCTGATAGTTTCGTTTACGGGTATTAGATTGAAATCTGTACTAATCTATACTAATATTATAAAGCTAAACAGTTTGTTTGTTAGAACACTAGTATCTCGGGAAGTACTGGTCCGAATTGAAAGATTCTTTTTCTATTGGATAGTCCATTAGATAGAAGGCTATAGGTTATAGAACATAACGCTACTATTAATAGAAGCGGAGCATGAACCAAGAATGTAACAAAATCTGGAAAAAATATTCCTTTTAAGAGTTTTTCGTACATTTCGTGCTTTGACATGACACATGACAGCATGTGTCTAAGATTGCATCGTTTAATATCACAGATTAAACACCTCTTGAATATAAACCTTTGCTAATCAAATTTGTTTCTAAATCTGAGTTGGTACGACCAATTTCCGACAGGTGGCGTAGCAGTTAGCTGAAGAGGTATTTTGTTTGAAAGAGATATTGTCAACTGACCGATTTCAGTCATTCTTTCAGCGTTGTATATGTACGGGATCCTGATAAGTGCTATATAATGTACCACGGGCGACGCCGGGGCGGACATCTAGTAAAAGATAAAATCAAATAATGGATATCATTTGGTATTATAATTATAAAGCTCCATCATAATATCCCTGCGGCTAATTATTGTATGATGTTGGACGCAAGGAATGTACTTGACTTAATCGCGTTAGTTTTCCTGGTTAAACAACAGTTTCAGTGAGGATAGATAGACGGGGCCTTTTCCGCACTTAGCCTCTCAATTGGGCCGTTGTGCGTTTTGGGATGATAGTATAAAATGCACTAACCAAAGTTTATATAGGCAGTAGAGACCATAAAATTTACCAATTTTTTATATTTCAATCCCGGTCGCGCGGTCAGCACTCGCGCGCAGTAAAGTGAAAGTGCTCCAGTTTGTGTCGCAAATATTCAAAGTAAAGCGAATTTCGTCGGCCCCCGTCACCAGCTCCGGTAGCCGTGATCGTCTAGTGGTTAGGACCCTACGTTGTGGCCGTAGTAACCCAGGTTCGAATCCTGGTCACGGCAGTGTCATACAATGTCACGGAGGAGAATATTTTTTGGATTAGAAGTACTAACTAGTAGCCATTATGCTAATAATAAAGTATAAGATTTCAAAATATTCTGTGCATACTTTTATAAAAAATTGTATTAGTATTATTATTCTGTTTAACTTAAGCTCCTCTTGGAACGTATTATTACAATGCGGTAAAATAAAGTTAACTTCATACATGCATAGATAGTTCATCAAAATTAGCTTAGACTCGTCCACTAGAGCACATACACTTCTTTCATAATACGTCACTCAGCTCGTTCCTTGGTCTCATTATTCGATATTTTGAAAGCTCAATCAATCTCCTTTTTTTTTAAGAAATGAAAAGTAATGAGGATAAGGCAAAAAATCACAAATATATGCTACGCGTATAATGTTAGTCTACGATCTACAGCGTAGCCCTGCGATCGTCCTGCCTACCTATCTGTATGCTCCATTTTTGTAGAGAATGTTTCCAGAGGTGTCACAGAGCATAGAGGTACATAATTCATCCTATGTCTCTGGGTGACGAGCGAAGTGGTAGCACTGCGATGTGCGTCTTCAATGTTCAATTAGCTATGTTATACTGTGTTGTTATGGACAAGCGTATTGTTTACTATCAGTTGCGTTTAGTCAGTTGTATTGTTCGTTCGTTCGTTTAGCTTTATTTATAGTTTGTAGTGTGTTGTATTGTAGTTAGGCTGTGAATCATAGAATAGTATAAAACATGAAGAATATTACAAGATAAAGAATAACAGTAATTTTGATATTAATTTAATTCTAAAGGCTAACCTTGGCATCGAGTATCCCGTAAGAACACAATGATAAAGCATAGTACTATGAGTATCTATCAGCAGACTCCAGACAGATCCATAATCTACGCTACCGACGCTCACTTTAAGGTCGTATCATTTAAGGTACTCTGGTGCTAGTTGTTAAACAAGGTTTGTAGGATTACGGTGGTATTTATTACTTTAGGATATAATTACTCATACAGTACACTATGAATAAATGTATGTATCTGGTATACAAGGTATCTATCTGGTATATCTGGTATTTTAAGCTTCGACTGAGCTTCTTGGTTTATTTTAACTGTGTGGATAGCTAATATTGTGCACATTTACAGAAAAATGTGTCCAATGTTGCTGTAAATCAATAAATATATATTCTTCAAATGAAATATAGCAACAGAAGCTAGTGCTTAAAATAAATGTTTTCATATTCTTCTAAAAACCAAAACGGACTTTAATTCAAAATTGATTTAAGACACTCGGCAAAACTTCTTAAATTTTGTAAAAGCAACTAAACACACTGTTTGAATGACAGAGCGTGGTTTCGGAGAAACCACTGAACATAATTTTTGATCAGAAACTACTGAACCGATTTCGATTACATTTGTTACGGACCACTACTGAAGTATTTTCTACCAAACAAAAAAAACATCGACCTAGATTCACAATCGGAACTATCGAGTAACATACATCTATATCCTTGTCACATTGTAGTCATTGACTGTATTCAGAAGAGATGGTGGCTGGATTGGTCTTAGGTTTTACCCCTGTCTTCAAAATAGAGTCTTCATTTTAAGTTTTTTGTCACGACAAATAAATACTTAATTCTTAAAAACAAACGAACTTATTAAGAACCTGGGGTTTTTTGAATTAAGTTATAAAGATATTACTAATTTTCGACATAACTATTCAATTGACAACTACCGAATGCTAAAATACCTATTAATAAATGTGAAGTAATTAAATAATGATTTAAATCGTAATTAAGTCCTCAGTAATGTTAACAACGGTGAAATACGGTTAAGAGCTGTTACAAACACAAATTTCTGCCTACATGACACATGACTCGATGTCCGGCAAGTATTCAAAACGACGCATTGCGCATACGTGCACTTAGCGGAATGAATGCAGCAGGCTAGACTCCGCAAGTTAAACCAGATTTTGTTCCACGCTTTCGTTGAAACAGAATACGTTCCATATAAGCACGTGCAACTTGCATAGCAATTGGAAGCTTAGCGACGTTGGAAGCTTAGTCTATTGAACAGAAGCTCTCGTGAGCGTGGATAATGTTTAGACATTTCTAAGTGTATGCAGGTGATAACGTACTTAATGCAAATAGTGAAATAAACTACCGGTTCATAGTGCAACTGCCGAAAATTTTAACGTTTCGATACTATACTGCCTAGGCTGTAGAATGCGTTGCCTGAGTAGATTTTCCCGATGGTTACAATCTTGGTCTTATGAAATCGAGAATTAATCGGTTGCTTCTAAGGTAATCACGCTCCATAGTAGACTGAATTATCGCTTAACATCAAGCGAGATGGCAACCACGTGCAAAATATCGCACATAAACATGTGCAATTTTTTGAGCTATGATAAACTGTTTGAATCCACAATGATCATCCGCACTGCAAAACTATAGAAGTTTCTACCTGATTCGATGTTTCCCGGTGGGTATGTCGCAGCTAACTAGCTTAATTAGCCATCCAATCTATCATAAAAGAGTGCTGTTTAGCAAAACGGCCAGCTTGTTGATTGAACGGCTGATTAAGCTAGTTGGTATACTGGGTGTCCTCAGAGGCATTTTCTACTGCGGCTTTTACCACAGGAATATAACAGGATCTGCGCGGGTAAAACCATGGGACACTGCTAGTATTATAAATATGAAAATGGGGATTATTTAATGTTTGGATTTTTGTTGCTCAATCCCGTAGGAACGACTAAAAACGGATTGGGTTGAAGTTTGAAACAATATGTTAGATTATAGTTAGGAATACCACATAACATACTACTTTTCTTTGTAGGAGAAACACCGGAGTGAGAACGCCGTGAGTAAAATGACGAGGTGCTGCTGGTTTACAATTTTTGAAGTGAAAACTTCTATTGGCGCCCCACAGACAGATTTTTCGCAGGCTGTGAATTGAATTCTAGCGTCACGTTCGGCAATGTTAAGAAATCTTCGGGTGAACTCGAGCCATGACCTTGCTTATGGCCACGTCCTTCTACGTCCGTCTAAAGTAAGCTATCAGATTCTGAGTTATAAGTGTTCACTTCGATCGGCAGTTCCTATGCCTGCCAATTATTTTATGTTTTACATGGTTTTTGCTTCATCTGTCATTCTGCAAGCGCCGTTTGATGTCACAAAAGTCGTACATTTGTCAATAACATTTTGAAGAAGCTCCCGAACTCAAACATGTGGTGCGGAAATCAAAACTTCTGCCCAAATCCGAGCGAAAATGCGGCAACAAACTGAAAGAAGCAATAAAACAACATGTTTCTTTACCCGCATGTAACGCGAACTTTGCTTATAACAGAGTTTGTCAACAACCACCGTCGAGCCAATGAAGTTCCTAACTCTGAGTTTATATATCGCTGCGGAGTCTACACACGAACTCAATACTTCCCGCGACTTGGAAGAAGATTTTTTATAGTACGGAACGACGGGGCGAGCAGGACATTTTCCTGATTGTAAGCAATACCACATTGTCAAGCTGATATTGGATTATGAAGCGTCTAAATCATTCCACTGCCCTGTTCGTCACTCAGAGATATCAGATGATTTTTCTTTATGCTGTGTAATTTATTTGGAAACAAGGTATTTTAAACGCCACATATTGACGTAGGTATGCCCATTAGTTCTTGGCAAAGATGTGTTACTTCTCCAGGTGGACCCTCCTTTGTTGGCAAAGAGTCTATTGAACCTACTACGTACCATCCGAACATAAGATCCGATCCGATCTTGATATAATATAAATTTTATCTGGGCAGAGCCTTTATTAACAAAACTAAAATCCAATGAGAACTACACTACAAACCTACCTAACTACTTACACTAAGCACACCTGGATTATCCATAGACCACTGTAGGTCTACAGATAATCAAGATGTTCAAGCCCACTACCAATCGGAAGCGTACCCAGCATGCTGGCGGCATTACCGCGCTGAATGGCAAGCTTATGCGTTGGAAATTTTTATTAAATCACTAAGAGGTAACCCTGTTCTGATGTAATTTTATTTGAAGGTGCATACATAAGATCTTAAGTTAGCAAATGGGAGCGGCTAAACAGGTCAGGTTGAAATTCGGAACACAGGATATGATCTGAAATAGCAAATAAGCTACATTTTTATCGCCGAACTACTAAGAAGTTTTAACTACGCGAGTAACATCGTAGGTCACTTCTAGTGGTTTAATATGTGTTGATATCGGTGGAATGGTTCCGAAGATAGTCTTCTCACACATTTAAAAACAACTGGGAACTCAACGTTCTCTGTTTAAAGTATAGAGTAGAATATTTATTTATTCCATTGTACCTAATGCGTCCTAGAAAGACTTAAAACTGTTGTGCAGTTTGACAGCGTTGTAAGTTGATAATTGTATTGTGAATTTGATGTTTCGTCCAATAAAACTGTAGGAGCACGTACGTGTACGTGCCAGATATAGTATAAAAGTGGAGGACAGCGGAGAGCGAGCTAGTCTCTCGCCCCGCGTCACTTGTACAGAAGATCAATATAACCAGCAGTTTATACAGCGACGTGGTTTCATTTCCATCTCCAGTACCAGCAACACCACAGTGGTGACCCCGACGTGACGTCGGGGTCACCACTGTAGACCCTCTGCAGATCACGTCGGGGTCACCACTGTAGGTGTTGCTGGTATTGGAGATGAAAATGAAACCACGTCACTGTATAAACTGCTGGTTATATTGATCTTCTGTACAAGTCACGCGGGGCGAGAGACTAGCTCCACCACTGACATAGTTGGAGGGGCGGCGCTATGACTTTGGCGAGTGGGGTTGATTACGACGAGTATAAAAGCGAACGTCGTTCTGTTCGGGTCTTCTTGCATATTATTCTCTCGGCTTGCTATTACTCTGGCTCTTATATATTATTCTCTCTTGCTGTTCTGGTTCTCCAATGGTTGACACATTGTAAAGATAAGTATTATAACTATTATCTAAGGTTTATTTGTGTACAGATTATGTATGTCATGGCGCAGAGTTTTCTTGGCCACATTCTTTCTCTGTCGTCTAGGGATTTGCGAAAGTGGCATTAGTCTTCTAATATGATGAGAATACCCTTCATGGGGTTTATCAGTAATATAACGATGAACTAAGAATAAACAACATTCAAATATCATCAATTGGTTCTTTCTATTCATCCTACTACCTTTTAAGTAAATAACAGCACATTCACATCTAAGCTCACAGAATTAAGGCTATCCTGACATAAATTGGGTCATAACAGCACAGAATCCTAAGAGATTCTAACACACGCATATCGTTTCAAAAAAAGAAGACGTTTTCAAAAAAGCAAAAATATCTATGAGAAATAGTTCTCAATTTTGCCAAAGGAGGCGCCAATGATTCATTTTCTTAGAGAAATTTGATAAGCAGGACAACATATACATTATAAATTTTACCATAACTCACTCTCATAATCTTTTGTCCTGTAGCCTTATTCATCTACACTGTTTTTAGGACGCTCGCGCTCCTCCTATTCATGTCTGAATGGGAAAATTATGTATCTTCTATACTAAATATTAGTATAGAAGATACATAATTTTCCCATTACTATTTACATAAAGCTGAAGAGTTTGTTTGTTTATTTGAACGCTATGATCTCGGGAAGTACTGGTCTGAATTGAAAGATTATTTTTCTATTAGATAGTCCATTTATTGAGGAAGGCTATAGGCATACATATAGAACATAACGCTACTATCAATAGAAGCGGAGTATGAATCAAGAATGTAACAAAAACGGGAAAAAATATTCCTTTTTCAACTTTTGGTTTATGGCTTTTATTGTGGTTTAGCCTATAAAATATTCCTTTTTGAGAGTTTTCGTAGCGTACTTTGGCATGTGTCTAAGATTGCGTCAACTTCAACTTCTTCTTTTGGCTTCCATTCGGTAATGTCACCGTAATTTCGCCAATGTCCAAGATTGCGTCATTGAACATAAACCTTTGCTAATCAAATTTGTTTCTAAATCTGTGTTGGTACGACCAATTTCCGACAGGTGGCGTAGCAGGTAGCTGAAGAGGTTTTTTGTTTCAAAGCGATATTATCAGGAATGACAGAACCAATTTAAGTCATTCTTTCGTCGTTGGATATGTACGGGACCCCGTTGAGTGCTATATAATGTACCACGGGCGAAGCCGGGGCGGACATCTAGTCTACCAATAAAATGCGTTGACTTTGGCAATACAAGTTTATTTCAGACTACGCAGATAAATGAGAGACGTTCTAGAAAACATCCTCAGACGACAATCTGTTCAACCCTTGACCTCGTTAGTTTATCTAACTATTCAAAACTAATGTGCGGGAACACATAAAAGTGAGGTCCCGTTCCCCTGATTCAGCGATGGCTTCTGAAGTAAAAAGGGTCTTCCCATTTCTTTAGTTACGTAACTAAGAAAACAGGAACTTCGTTTCATCTCTCACTTATATCTTAAATGTAGCTATTTTGTTACGGACAGATCCTTTATTAACAAAATTAAATTAATGTTTATATTGTACGAGACTCTATCAAGGTGTAATAAAATTCATTGTTTAATTACCTCGACATTTCGGCAGCGTTACAACCGCCGTGCTCACGAGAAGATACAGAAACATTATGTGTGCAAATCGCAAAAGTTTAAAAACAATCAAATTAAATCACAATGAAAACAACATTATTTACCTAAATAATGAACTACGCTAAGAACGCCCAAATTATCCATATTCTATACTAGCAGCACGCTGCGGTTTCACACGCGTAGTTCACGTTCCAGTTATTTTTTCAGCATACAAAGTAGCCTATGTTTTTTTCCAGAATATAGTCTGTCTATGTTCCGAATTTCAGCCCGATCCGTTCAAAATTTACGACTTGATTGAGCAACAAACACCCAAACATCCAAACATTTGCTTTTATAGGAAGTAGTACTAGAAAGATGGTAGGATGCAAATGAATATCTACAAAGAGAATCAAAATGATCAAATGATCAATCGCGCTTGATCGACATGATGCGTGACTAAAATGCTGGCGTTTATTTGGCCCAATGCATACGCATTGCCATTCAGCACTGGGTACGCTTCCAATTGGTAGTGGGCTTGAACATCTTGATTATCTGTAGACCTATGTGTGTGTATGTGTGGTCTGGATAATTCAAATGTGCTTAGTGTAAGTAGTTAGTTAGGTTGGTGTGTAGTGTAGTATAGTTCTCATTGTATTTGAGTTTTGTTCATAAAGGCTCTGTCCCATCTCAATAAAAAAATGACCAATACAGTTCGAAAAGCTTTAGAAGATACGTGTAGCCAAATAAATGTCAGCTTTTTGGTCATATGTCGCGTAGATTAAGCGCTCGGAAAGGTTTTTTAAATCTGTAATGGGTTCAAAATGTTAAAAACTCGGTGTCCAAATTATTCAAACATTTAACCACTTCCGAGATTTGCAAATTTTCGGCGTTTGAAATGGGCAGTAAAAATACCCGCTAACCAGTAGTATTCCGAGAGATGGTTGCAAATTTTGGTAAGGTATTTTTTTTTAATTAAGATTGACGGGACGCGCAGGACATGTGCCTGATGGTAAGCAACATACCTGCCACATAACAGCACAGTGACATCCAGCTATTGGAACATGAAGAGTCCAAATCATTACCTAGCACTGCACTGCGCTCGTCACCCAGAGATCTAAGATGTTATATCTAGCCCTTTAATTTATCTGGAAAATTGCCCTTCAAACCGGAACACAGTAATATTTGCACATATCTGCTTGGCGTTGGAATAACTGGCAAAGGTGGTACTTCCCCAGGCGGACTCTACCAAGAGCCCTACCACTACTATTTGTATTTGAAGTATTTGAAGCAAACTGAAAACTTTTCACATACCTCTACTATTATTTAATTATTTAGGTATACAAAACAGTACACAGTTAACAATAAACTTAAATGATATATAACAATTTACAGTTTTGACCTAAACTATGCGCCTAACTAATGGCGACTAATGGCTAAGCGAACTACAATTGGAGTATGCAGCCAGTTTTGAGTGATGGCGAAGCTTGTAGCCAAAATATTATTGATTCCGGGATATTTACTGTAATTATATGGTAGACCTTGTCCCCGCTATTGCGATGTAGTTTCATGCACCATATTTACGTAAATCCCAAAACCAAACTTAAATAGTCATACTAGCATACGCAGCTCACTAAATGTAAACGTGATCCTTGTGCGCTATAGGCGACATGTTATGTACCACGGGCGAAGCCGGAGGGGACCGCTAGTTATAAATAGAGATGTAAACACTTGATTGGAAGAAACACCTAGAAACATAACAGAAGCACATTTGCTCTTTTTCGAATTTTGTCCACATTTTATTGGAGACGCTCCTTTTTACAGAGCTGCGGAAAAACTTTCCATTCGGTGAGATTTCCATTTCCTAAAAGTGCACGAAAGGAAGGAATAGATAATGTCTGAATCGTCTGAGTTTACAGTGTATGTTTTTGTTCGGTTATTATTTTATACAATATTTAAAATGAGTTAGAAGTAGAAACAACGCGACTTGAAATCATACTATCGTACTAATTCTACAAATGCGAAAGTGTGGATATTTGTATGTTTCAATGTGTTTTGGTCAATTATTCATAAAGACTGAACAGTAGGTAATTCAGAACTTATAAAGATCTGATTATAACCTGGAATACCACATTTTGTATCTAGATTTTATAGATTATTTTTTACCGAAAAATGTCAAAAAACCACGGGCTAATGGTAGTAGGTATTAGAATATATAAAGAGATAAGCGAAAAATATATAATGAGGATTACAATATTTATTTCAGAATCAATGTTCATCTCTCTATATTACATAAACTGTATTTTCACGATACATTTTTTTTCACATTTAAATTAGAGATCGCAATAACTGCAAAATGAGCCAATGTCGGAATGCACATATGTACATGCGTTGTCACAACATATTCTATCATCGAGAATAGTTTTTTACTTTACTATGATACTTTATTATATTTGCTATTTCAGTTAAACATTAGCTGCTACAACAGGGCCCGTGCAGCGAATCCTTAGAGACAGCATATAAATTGTGTTGCCATATCACGTTGTGCCAGGTGAGCGCACAAATATTAGGTAGGTAGCGAGTAGCAGCGTATGTCTACGATATTGCAAAGCAATTATTGTACAAGTGCAACGTGACCGCAAACCTTACCTCGGGTCAATACGGCTTACAATCGCGGAGCACGAATTATCGACCGTCATTTGAATCGAACCATCACGGTAATATAAGCTCAATATACAGGTCTAGTGCCATTGCTAAGTCCATGCCACCGTCTCTCTATACAGCAATAGCAATAACACAAGCAGTTAAGTTTAAGTTAGGCGGTAGGCCGACTAGAGTTACAGCTCGTTTTTGTGACCTTACAACCTTATACAAAAACGGTTATATTCTTTAGCTACAGGTCAACCCCTGCTTCTCCTCTGGCCTACTACATCTTCTATGTATAAAAACGTTATGTTGGTTTGTCTACGTTTCAAAAACTCAAAAAGTTCTGCACCGATCGAGCTGAAATTTTAGAATCGGCATCAAGGATTGTTTTTATCTAATTTTTGCATCACAATGCGCCACAGCGAAGCGTGGTAATGCGCAACCAACGGTGAAATAAGTTTTGAAATCGGTCCAGTACTTATTTGATATCAGCACGTTCAAACAAAAACTTCTTCAGCATTATAATCAGTTTTGATATAGACATCACTGCAGGTAAGTCTGCATTCTACATACTCGTATTTGCTTTCGCTGTCACCGCTAGACACACAAATTACTATCCTAATAACATCCGAACTTTTTAACAAAACTAACTAACCTAACTTTGAACAACGCCGAGCACACTTAAGTCGAACTAGACCGTCTGAAACTTACTGTGACACCCCTTAATTGCTTCTCTCTCGCAAATGTGAAAAAGGATCCCATCGGTTTTCTTGTGATGACAGAGCTTAGACTTATTTTTTACTTATTTTTCCTGTGTCTCAGGAATTAACTTGACGTTCTTCGAGTAGTTTACTTCAAGCTAAAGAAAGTCGTAAAAGATTACATGAAAACGAGCTTTTACCCCGAGGGCTTTCATGTTTTCATTTCATTAATACGTTCAGAAAATACTTTGTTGTTTGCTCTTGAGGATGTTTGAACTATATGACTCTGTTCTCAATTTGACTCTCTCTCACAGACTTTGACAATACACAATAGAACATTTGTGCGTGAAAATACAATGTAGTGTGTAATATTTTTTGAGGTCATACCAAAGAGTTTACATATACTACGTATTAGAGTTGGCACAAACGCTTTACGAAACGCACCGAAAGCATGGGTACCATCTTTCTTGCCTTGTCGTTCGTGTGGAAGTGTCATACTTTTGTCGCGGCAAATCGCTCTGTTGCCATAGAAAGTATGCACGTCATCTGCTTACGATTGACACAAAGGAACCGTGCGGAAAATCTAACTCTATAGGTAGGTATGTATTATATGTAAACTCTTTGGGTCATACTTCTTGGCGTCTTTATGAGTGTAAATGTTTACGATTGTCGCACACACCGACACGAAAAAGCGAAACCCTGAAGTTATCTAGATTAGAAGATATTATCTATAATATATGGTTGAAGTGAGATATCAACGAGGAATAAAAAAAGGGCAGTCATAGGAACTCCTGATAGTCTTTCTACTTTGGAAACTACGGTGGTGAATCTGGAGGGCGTGGCCATGAGCATAGTCATCTAGAAATCCAATGAGAAATGCTGACGTATTTCTTGATGGCTAATGGCCATGGTGTCGAGTTTTCCCAAAGGTTTCTTATCATTCCCGAGCGTGACGCTAGAATTCAATTCACAGCCTACGAAAAATCTGTCATTGGCGCGCCAAAATAAAATTTTCAATTCAAAAAAATATTATCTAACTTCTTATGTGCTAACATAAGTACACTTTTTTTTAATGTATTTCTGTGCATAACTCTAAATTAATATTAGAAATTTAGAGTATAAAGTACTTCACGTACTGTTTTTTACCTGTATAGATACTTCGAGTATATTTTTTTTACTATTATAGGTTTATACTTGACCGCCTTCGCGGCCTGATGTTATTACGCTAGTATATTATAATCAACGCATGAAGAAAAACGATGCAAATTTTACAATTAACTGGTAAAAAACTCATCCAGGATCAATTTAAACACTTTCAGTTACATTCAGCACAGGACAGTGTTTTTTTTTTAAATAAAGAGTGCCGAGACGATCAGGACATGTGCCTGATGGTAAGCAACATGCCTGACACATAACAGCACAGTGACACGCAGCTATTGGAACATGAAGAGTCCAAATCATTACCTAGCACTGCACTGCGCACGTCACCCAGAGATCTAAGATCTTATATCTCTAAGCCCTGTAATTTCTCTGGAAACATTTTGTGTGTATAACAAAAAGGATCAATATATATATATATATTCAAAACAGGAATCTTAAGGTCAAAGTTCACAACGCACAAAGTTAGTGAGACACAATCAACTAAATAGGCGCCTAATAGCGGCATATCTAACCGCAGAACAGAATTGCGGCGTGTCCCCAGAGAGACTGATTGGCCATTCTATTGGCTATTCGTTCTGTCGCTCGCTAGGGATGGAGTGACGTGTAATCAGGGCTCTCATTCCACTGACAGACTAAAGGGAGATTACAAATATGACAGAAAGTACACAGAATAGTGTCGCTAGGTAAAGCCTAGCGACACACTCATTTGTAGTGGTAGGACGCTATACAGAGTCCGCCTGGGGCAAGACCACACCTTTGCCATAGTATTGTGCAAACATTACTGTGTTCCGGTTTGAAGGGCAATATTCAGTGAAATTACAGGGCATAGAAACAACACATCTTATATCGCTGGGTGACGAGTGCAGTACAGTGCCAGGTATTGTTTTGGCTGGATTACTGTGCTGTTGTGAGCAGGCATGTTGGTTACCTTCAGGCTCATGTCCTGTTCGTCTCATCACTTTTAACTATAAAAAGACTCATAACAAAAATCTATTTGTTTATACATTTATCTTTGTAGTGGTATGACTCTTAACCAACTTGTTTGTATATCATACATATAGATATGTGTACACATACATATAGAGATGCTGGCGAGATTTGAACCTGCGGGCTCAAAATTGTGAATTGAGCGCCGTTAGGCCACCATGGAGTTCATAATGAAGACATTATATTATGATTAATCTAATAATTTCCGTAATCAGCGTAATGTAGCTAAGTTACTGTCGTGTAAGCAGATAATTTGATCCGCATCCGTAGATTGGGATCGCAATTACCGCTCACGGATCGGCGGGCGGTTATCGGAGCATCCTACATCAACCGGCAACCACACACGAGCTGTCTCGGGATGGCTGTCTCATCTTGTTAGCCGCGATAACTTGCTTAACCACTATCTAATTACTGTACATTGTAAAACCTTGTATGGTGTAAAGTAATCTATAATGATATAAAGCGGAGTTACACCAGTAGCATTTATGAAGCAAGCCACGAAGCTTACTACACTGAATCAAAACCACCTAGAGATAGAAAAAGGAAGAAACCAAACGCTCTAATTTAAGTTAAATACCTCAATAGGGATGTTAAAAATTTTTCGGAACTGCTTTTATTATGAAGATTGAAGCATGTTTACCGTAAGAAGTAACATTTTATTTTAAAATATTAGTATTTTCAATGAGTAAATATACAATGTTAGACTAATTTTTTATTTTTTCCGCTAAAACAATAACAACAGACATGGCGTCACTAGTCGCAAAACATTGGTCGCATTCATGACTGTATGTCCAATTTATATATTTTATTATCATTACTTGAATACAAAGAATCAAAATCGTCGTCGTTAAGATCACAAACTATAATAAAAATGCAGAAAAGTAGTCACTTTTCGGTAGTTTGTTTTTTTTTTCATTTATTCGCGTATATGGGTATATAAAAGATCTTAACAGATTACACAAGGTCAATACAGAGCTCCATAATCCACCTTTCGGCATGCAAATAATAAATCTAAATCTAAACCAAATCACATAAATCATACATTACACAATGTCAACAATAAACACTACAGACTACAGATAGAATCATCCGAAATCAATTACAGACTAAATAAAGAGAAAACCCACAATCAACCAATGACAACACATATCAATACAATGGTCAATTGACCGCCAATAACAGACCAGCATAAAATAAAGAACGCTGTTCATGATCATACTATGCCTTGGCACATTTACCACATACAATTCAATTTAAGTTATATCTATTCCTCACATGATGCATATATCCAAATAATTGACATGAAATAAATATGTAATTCATTACTTAATAAAATATCATAATAATGTCCCAAGAATTAATTGAAAGTTATAATGTCACAGGTACAAATAAAATGTCATATTTTTTATTATTTGTTTTTTTGTCAAATGAAGTTACACACTTATTTAATTAATTATAATACATTAACAAAAGAAAATGTCAGAAGAATACTAAGTCAAAAATAATAACAATAATTAATTAAAAATTACAATATGAAATATTGTGCGACAAAATTCACTAATACCATCACTACTTTAGGTAGTTCGTTGTTTACGACTAGTACGTACGTTGTTTTGCGACTAGTGACGTAATAAGTCATATTGGTGTATCCAGTCATATGACCACAAATTAAAAATATAGCATTTAAAATTATTTATAATAAATTTACTACGTAATACATATTAAATTATAATAATGTGATTTTCGATATTCTATTAATACAAACTATCATAAAATTAACATTAAACATTCATTGGTGATTAGTGTTTACATCCCTATTCTGATAATGGATAGTCCGGAATCCGATGATATGATTGATGAAAATCCATGTAACAATATAAGTCAAATAAATTGAAATACATATTTATGTCGTAGCCAGAACTAACGATTTTGCCTAATTACTAAATAGCACCGTAACTAGCGGCCTGAATGGCAGCCATATCGTTTGTTACAACTTTCAATAAACTGGCTGGCTAATGCTTAGTCCAATCTTAGTGTAGGCTGAAATAAAAATATGAAACATCTGATATAAGAAATTCTTATTGAGAATTTCGTTTAATATATATTACGACAGAAAACAACGCAGTACGACAAAAGTGACATTGTTTCATGTTTGACGTTCTACAACAACCCGAGTATTGACTCCAGTTTCGTAATCAGAATATCTAGGTTGTGGAACGAGTTGTCTGAGTGGATTTTTCCCACTGGCCATAATCTTGGTGTATTCAAGTCGAGAGTGAATTGGTTATTTCAAGAAAAATTGCTTCATCGTAGAACGAATAGTCACTTCACATCATACGAGATAACAATCCAGCGTAAAATCATGATAATTAAAAAAAGTTAAATACATAATTTTATACATTTCAGTTTCAGTTGATACATAGTTATATTCGAGCTCAATTCTTTTTATAAATCTTCTTTTCTTTTTATCTTAGATAAACGCGAAAATAAACTCAGTTTCAACAATGTTTTTTTTTTGTTAAAATAAATAGAACAAATTAACAGAATAGCCCGTACCTCTATAAACTGAAGCACTCCCCATTTACGCAGCAGTTAGCAAACTAAATTAACAATACAGTAATGTTAGTATACACCGCTATGCAAAGCAGGTGGACGCAAGGCAGGCGCATGTTGTCCACCCCCGCCACGGATCCCTATTCTTATGCCTGTTTTTTTCTTTTTTAATTGTTGGCTATAATTTGGATGACTTTTAGTATAGGAAGCTATATAAGTATAATTAGTATATCTAGATACCTCTACGTATCACTCCTATGATAGTTATCCTGCTACCAAGCAGTGTAATTCCTTCCAATATTAATGTGTTCTTCTTTGACTAGTATTGTTTCTAGATTCAATACTGAACAGTGATATAATCCATTTAATTTTCTACCAGTTTCTTAACCAGAATCTTGATCATCTTGTTACATACCACAGTAAGTCGAATCTAGAAGACACTTATTTTCAACTTAAAAATGTAAAAACGTCGCTACATTCACGTCATTAAACCATTAATTATTTTTTTTAAACTTTCAACTTCAATGTTTCAAATTTGAGGTCACAGTTGTTTGCAATTAAAAAATATTTCTACAGCAGCTAACCAAATAACTAAGAACACTCTCTACTAATTCGCATTTCAAACAATAAAAGCTAAATCAAAATCGATTCATCCGTTCGGGAGCTAAGATGGTAGATAGAGACAGAGAGAACGAGAGAAAGATAAACACGTCAAATTTAAAACAACTCGTCGTTTTTTGCGTCGTCGTTCAATAAAAGTATTTTTGTGGATAAATTATCTTCTATCTACACAAATAAGACAAATAAAGAACATGCGTGCGTTATTAATGTCAGATTCTTGCCGCAAATCAAAGTAGCAGTAAAAGCAGTATAAGGCCAGTAAAAATAGAATTTAACTTAGCACAAAATTTCCGATCCAATTTTTTTTCTTATAAGGCTCACTTACTGAGCATAAAATCACAATATGCTGACAGATACAGGTGGAGCTTCAAGCGTCATCTTGAAAAAACGCTTTAGCCGACATTTCTGAAACTATGCACTATGCAAAAATACCCTAGAGCATTTTTTGTTTCCAGTGATATCTTTTTTAATTTTCTATTTGTTAACGTCTATTTTTACTGTCCTTGTATTATCTTGGCTTAAAATCGGACACTCCATATCACAAATAGAGGTTGACTTTATCCAAAGAAGGCCGCTCAAGAATAGGATCTCAATGCGCCCTGGATCGTTCCCGCGACACAACTTGTCTAAAATGTCTGGAGTTTGTTCCAATTTCTCCGAGCGTGGCCTTTGACAGCTTTATCTGTTGGCCAACAGTGTGCCATGGCCGTGTTTGCCGCTAGACACTGTCGATCTTCCGTAATTTACTTTGGTATTTTCTGGAAAATATGAGCTTCCAGAATAGCTATTTGTGACAAACGTTTTATGGACAAATATTTTGACTAGTTTCTCTTGTCTGGCAACTTCACTTGCGAATGATTTTCAGTGATTGTTTATGACTTTTTTCCACTAATTTACGTTATTGTTTTTTTACTAACCTACCACCCAACTACCAAACGTACTAAACGTTCGACTTGCGCGTTAGACGCAAGGTACTAATAGGTTGAATAGGAGGATGAAAATTTATACAGGAAATCCGTACAGTAAAAATAGCTTACCCCTTTTGGGAATATGGGCTTTATCTTGTAATTAAATAAATATGACAGACAAAGTTTGCAAAAGACTTACACTTAAAAAAGAATAGAATAGAATATATTTATTCACCTTATAACCCCTTATGTTACACTGGGCACGTCAATCATACAAGTTTATAAGAAAACAAATCAATCTAAAAAGCAATCAAAGTAAAATCATAAACAATAATTTAAGTGTACTGCGGATGGCACAATGACTTACATCGCTGATACTACTAATGATACTGAACAAATGTACATTATTTAATAACTTCACTAAGTTTTAGTTCCTCTATCAGATATCTTATTTGTATAAGGTAGTGGAGGCCCCAACGATTGACACCTCTAATTTATTTCAGAAGTTCGTAAAGTTTCGACAGCTCAGTGCGATGAGGATAATTTGTTTGTGCCAGCTTAGTATTACAACTCCAAATGGTAAACACTCTAATATTTTCGAAATAAATAGAGGACCGCACCGCACAATGTCGAATATTTAAAATGTTTTAATTTACCTAACGTTTTTGTTCTATTTGTATAGGACACTAAGTAGTCAACTAGCCGTCCGCCCTGGCTTCGCCAGTGATACATAAAATGTACATATGTATATTCTATAGAACTTAGAGATTGCGCACATATCCAACGGAGAAATAATTTTTTGAAATCGATGAAGTAGTTTCTGAGATACGCGCGTTTAAAGAAGCAAATTCTTTAGCTTTGCAATCCTGCTATCCTCCTTAATCTTATCTTATACCTTTAAACGACCAATTCTTGTAGGTATATATAAATATAATCTGAATCTCGGAAACGGCTCGAACGATTTTCATGAAATTATGTATACATGGGGTTTCGGGGACGATAAATCGATCTAGCTAGGTTTTATTTTTTAAAACATCATTTTATGCGCGTTTTTAGACAATGAAAAACTCCTATAATGTCATTAGAATACGATAACTTATTTCGCCACTGTTATTTAAGTCTAAATGGCGCAGACGGAATATGCTCGCCCTCGGAGTCAACAGGCCTCGATTCGAATCCTGATGGTTCACTCGGGATTTTTCTTTATGTTATTTTTTTTCTGAGAAAATCTTATACTTAGAGCCTTTTATATAATTCAATTTAATAATTTAATTTCTATATAATTCAAGTAAGTCATCACTACGTAATTCGTACCTGCCTAAATATCATTTAAAAAAACCGAGCAAAGCTCGGTCAACCAGGTACTAATTATAAAATGCGAGATGCGAGATGGCGGTCAAGTGTAAACCTATTAAAGTTAAAAAAAAAAAATTACAATTTTAAGTGTCAATGGGTGAATGTTTGGATATTTCGCTGTTTATTGCTCAATCACGCCGTAACGAACGAACGGAATTGAAATAAAATTTGAAATGAAATGAGACTGTAGTGTGGAAAAACATAGGTACAGGCTACTTTATTCTGGGAAAATAAAAGGAACTAGACGGGTAAAAAGACGGGGCACTGCTAGTATCACTATAAAGATATGAAATTGAATACATGATATATTTTATCTTCATATTATTATCTTTATATTACGTATTTGAACTTATTAGGTCACCCACATGGTGACCATATGATGACTGAACAGGTTGCTTTTTTACGATACATAATTCATTACATTTGCCAACAAAATGGAGCTAAAATAATATTGATTTGCTGAGCAGTAAAAACCCCGATACTCCACATAACAAGATCTCCGATAATGGAAAGTGTGGTTTATAGCCCAACAAGACCTAAGAAGGTGTTAAGAAAACACATTTACCACGTAAACCGTGAACCGACCTGTAGGTACCTAAGTCGTGCATCAAGCCTTACAAGCAAAACAGCTTTCAGCTGTGGCCATAGTACAAGCGACGAGCGGAGCGTTTAAATACTCGTTTGATTTACAGGAAATGCCGTGGTGGTTTAGTGGTTAGACGCACGTTCTATCCGCATTTACAAACGTGAGGCTTACATCCCGTCTGCAGTACCAAGTATTTTTTTAGTTTGACTGGCTTTATGACTTAGTACTGAGCCTTTACGTAAAACCGGAGGTCATTGGTTCAATTCTCAACTAAGACTAATATTTGTGTGAAAATATGAAATATTTGTTGTAATCGAGTACATATCATACGTATGTACTAATAATTGTGTAAAAAATAGCTACATGGTTTAATACAAGCTAGCTTTAAGCTTAGTTAGTTTCAAGCTTGGGTTAGTTAGTGTTGTATTGGAAATGTCCAAGACGGTAGTTGATAAGTTAATGGTTATAACTTGTTTAGTAATGAAGCTACAGTTTTGACAAATAAAACTGATAAACAAACATATTTTATAGGTTTCAAATGACAGAGACAGTATAAAAATGGCGCAAGTAATTTGTTCCATAACAGAACCGCCTAGAAATGTGAGTATACCGCAATGTCCTAGAATGTTTCAGATCAAGCACGAGTTGTCTCAAGGGAGAGGTTACTCCATCTTAAAGCTCAGGCTCAAGTTATTCTCAGCAGGCGTACCCAGTAACTTCAAATCACATTTTTAATAGTAGAGAGCGAGTAGGTCCATTTTCAGATTGTTAGCAAAACGCGTGTCCATAACAGGAGAGTGTCACACAGCTATTGGGACATGAAAAGTCCAGACCATTATCTGGCTGGATATATAAGATGATTTATTACTACGCCTTGTAATTTTCCTTAAAACATTGCCCTTCAAAACGGAACACATTGATATTTATTTATTACTGCTTAGCGGTAAAATAACTGACAAAGGTATGGTAGGTCGGCAGACTCTGCTAAGATTCGTACTTCTACAAAATACTTTAGTTTCCGTCTTGATTGCGCTTGTCGCTGTAACTATAACCCCATCTTTTCAGACGCACATCTAGTTTATAGCTCTGAGCGTGTAAATATAATCCACGTTACCCGCGACGCAATAACTCGGCACATGTCGGAGTAAATAAGCCATGATAGCTACCGGTTTATTCCTCCCAATAACGGTTTATTTCATCATGTGATTTGGGACGAAACGAATGAAAATTAGCTTCGTATCTTGTTAATGTAAATATATTCGTATCATATGCAGAGAAGGTGTGATTGGAAAACATACAATGTATACTTATATACCGAGAGCTGGCAGCAAATTTTGGATATATGTATTTGTGGCATGCTGAAACATTGTCACATGGTTCTCCTATTATATCCCAACAGGGATGTGCAAACCTGGCTGGTGAGGAACAGAGCAAAATGAATCCCTCAATTTATCTCGGAATATTACCAAAGTCAAAGTTCTTTATTGATAAATGTACAATTTACAGGTCAATTTTAGAAAAAACAATATAAGAGCACACAAAGAGTATACATTTTTAAAGTTTACATTGAACATTTTATTATACGATAATAAGTATCGTACAAATAAGTTAGTGTCAAACATTAAAATATATGTACTTATTACAATTGTAATGAACAATGTCAATTTTTAACCATTTTATTGTGAGTTTGCCATCACTATTTAAAAACTCGCTGTAACTATAAACAGTTGGATCGATAAGCCAGCTTTTTAATCGGGTTTTGAAGCTACCCGAACTCGGTGCTGATTTAACCATTTTAAACGGAACGGAAAAGTCTAAACGAGACTACGTCCGACTTTTTTATACGTCTATGTCGTAGAATTGTTGTACTGACAAACGAAAAATGTTGTTCTACAACGTTATAAGTACGTATAAGCAGCTTTAACTTAATTTAATTTAGAGGAGTCTTCTTACGAGTGAGATATTGACTATGTTGTAGGTAGTTACTCAATTAAATTATTAATTATTTTTGATCAAAATGCTGCATTACATAATTATTGACGTGACAACGTCTTATAAATTGGTTTGCCGGGTGACACTTCAAGAAACTGCGTTACGCTCCGCTCACGTTATGCGCTCACAACGAGAGCGAGTGAGAGGCACGCGTCCCTTCCACTCGGGCATGGTTAGCTCGCCTAAGAGCGAGAGAGACAGACATAAAAAGTAAAAGGCACGCGTCCCTTCCGTAAAATTATTTTACCACTCAAAGTCGTTGTCACGTAAAACTTTCGCCCGTATACCGACTTTACAGGCAACCAATTTTTTTTCATAGATGTTTTGTTTATGAAGTGCTCAAATTGTCTCTATTAGGTATTAAGTTTTTCAGGAACCTTAAGCACTTGGGCACATTTCCCCTGATTTTTTCCACACTTGTGACTCTTTACTCTTCCTCTACTCTTTGTTCTACTCTGTACTCTAATCTTCTCTCTACACTTACTCCACTCTCAACTCTTACCTCGATCTCTATTCTTACTCCACTCTCTACTCTTACTACACTCTTACTCTAAGTACATTGGCTCAATTAAGAGGCTAAGTGAGGAAAACGCACAGTTAAATTAAACTATTCACACATAATTTTGCACACTGCAAATGTTTGTGTGATGAATTAAAATATTTGTACTATGCCTGGGTGTTTTCTATGTATGATAAGTATGTTTTTAAAAATATGCAAGTATTATATCAGCTATCTGGCTTCCATAGTACAAGCTTTGCTTAGTTTGGGGTCATATTTATTTATTATTATTTATTTATAATTAAACACGTGTCCTTATTGCGGATATCACAAAACTGATTTCCCTATTAAACATAGAAACGTTATTAGGCCTTTAATCCCGCTACTCTAAGTCTGACGCAAAAGAGAGCTATAAAAATATACAACCAGCGGCTTAGGTACCCTCGCTTCGTACTTTCCCATAACAAAGTGCAAACATATCGTTGTTAGCGAGGGCTTTTGGCAAATACCGTCCGCTGAGACACCCTTGTGTGTGTTCGTCATGAAAATACGAAAATACATTGGTTTTGGCAAAGAAGAGCAGGGGAATATGGCACCGCCACTATCGTAAATACATTTACAAAACAGCCATAGTATGTGGAAGTAGTACAAATATGTAGTGTACTTTGTAATTACAAGTGCATTGATGTATGTGATTTTACTGTTGTGATGTGATTCGACATTTTAAATAATTTTGAATCAATTTAATAAATTATGATTATATTGACGCTAAGGTACGTGGACGAGCACAGTGTAAACTGGATAGTGATATTAGTTCTTCATGTTCAAAGAACTGCGTTGCACTTGTCTGTTATGGGCGGGTTTCTTGCTTACCATAGATAAGGCAAAAAAAATGCAATTAAAATATGAATCAAACATTATCACCCCGTTTTAAATTCCAACCGATAGGACTCGGCGAATTTCTCTGATACGGAGAAAATCAAGGTCATAATTCAACACGCTAACTGAACACTTGGCTGATGTAAACTCACACCCTTGATTCTAATAATTCTAAAAAGAAAAATTGCCTCTGGTGTAGAGTGTTATATTACGTCATATTTTTTTTATCCCAGACGTTTGTTGCCAGCCTGTAGCAGAGTACGCCGAGGTTCATTAAATGAAGCCATTTGGGAGGCAGGTTGATCATTTGAACATTGTAGATTGTACGGCAGCCGGTGCAGAGCTGAGCAAATGTGGTATTCCGGCTCGAGAGAGAAATAAACCTCTTCGAAAGTGTAATAAAAAAATGAGAGTATTTTGGCACAGTTTTTAGACAATTACAGATATTACACAATGTTTCTTTAATTATTGATTTTTTGCAGTTGGGTTTTTTGAATTACTTTTATCGCATTTTTGTTATTATTCTTACGAGAAATCTGGAAATTAAAATAAAAACAGGAAAACTTTCCCCAAGTACGAGTACCACAATAAAAGGGAACCTGTGTAATGTAATACCTACAGACTACAGCGTGACACATCTAACACGATCTAGCCTTAACGCCACAATAGCAGTACACGAGAAAGCACTAAACACATAATAAATACTTCACGCGATTTCTGTAAGGATATTTCGGCTTTCTCGGCTTATGATATGTCAATCGTGTTGACTAAGGAAACAATGACATCTTCATTTGAACGAAATACCCATCTGTACTTGAGACGTTTTTATAGTGTATTTATTTATTTTGATCTATTTTAAAGAAGATTATCTTTGATTATACGTCAGTTTCTGAAACTACAAGTGGAGTCTAAAAAAATATTTTGTCACAAGATATTCTTGAGCAAAGTTATTGGCTATTTTTAGCGCCCATACATCCACGTTTGATCGCCAACACTGCTGATAGTAAATGAACGTTTGTATCAGCCGAAGGACATCCACTGCTGGATGAACGAACGAACTTGGGCTGCCCGCATCCAACGATTTCTGGCGAACTTCTCCAGATCGTCGGTCCAACTTGTGGAAAGCCTGCCAACGTTGAATCTTCCGGTACGTGGTTGCTACTCAAAAACCTTTCCGCACCAAGAGCTGCCAGTTTCGCAAGCTATACCCAAACTATGGCTTTTTTTCAACGATATTAGGTTTGCACTTAATCACCATCTCGCTATATGTTATGCGACCAATCCACAACCTAGAACCTAGACGTTCTTATTACAAACGTAGTCAAATCTCGTTTGTGTCTTTGGAACATCAACCATGAAACGATGTCAGTTTTTGGAGATACGAGAAGTCCGATAGAAGAAGAAGCAGGGGTATTAGATCATGCAGATCAGTGTTACACTCTCTGAAGTTTGGCTCTGCTCTCTGTTTGGCGAAGGATGGCTCTTAAGTTGCCGAGCTTAAGAGCCATCCTTCGCAAACACACATAAATAAAGTATTATTTAGATACTTTTAAATAAAGTATTATTGTGAGCCATCGCTATATTGAAAACTAGCAGCATCCTATA
This sequence comes from Ectropis grisescens, assembly GCA_017562165.1. Lineage (NCBI taxonomy): Eukaryota > Metazoa > Arthropoda > Insecta > Lepidoptera > Geometridae > Ectropis > Ectropis grisescens. The sequence continues at coordinate 2,787,011 of CM029771.1, forward strand.
GTTTTACTCGCTAAATTTCCGTTCCTGTAATTTTCATGTTTAAATTCTTTTATGCTTGTACATTCCATTACCCTTAATTAACGACCTCTGTGGGGGAAATAGAATAAAGATAAAAACTTGACAAAGCTAAAAAAGTAATTACTAGTAAATGAGGTTTTCCGAGCTTAAAGAAAAGGCTCGGCATCTTGTCAAGTTTCATCTACTTTCTCCTAATTAATTATATGTTAGTTATGTTCTTACATATAAATAAACTTAATATATTTTAATAAATATTATAAGCAATATTTTTTTTATTTCTGCGATTTTACAAAAAATATCTACTAATCTAGTATTTATGTATGGCATGGTACCTCTACAGCTAAAATACTTGACGAGGCGTCTTGTGTGTGTTTGAATTACGATAAATACTAACAAAATGAGAACATCAATTTGGAGCATGTAGGTAGTACTGTTGAAACCGTTGGAGCTGCGGCTGAACTGGCTCAGCTCCTTAAACAACGGAAGTACTCCCAGCTCAGCGCACATTACGATTTTTTTGCGTTGGCTGTGGAGACTATGGGTCCGTGGTCATCCGACATGAAAAGGTACACAAAACAACTGTCGAAGCTGTTGGTTCTAGCCTCAGGGGACCTCAGAGCTGGCACTTATTTCGCCCAAAAAATAAGCATCGCGATCTAAACGGGTAACGCTGTCAGCGTTCTGGGGAACCTGCTGCGCGGCAGTGATCTCGACGGAGTGTTTGTTTTATAGGTTCCTTCTTTTTATATTTATTGTATATAATAAATAAATATATTGGTGGACAAGTCGCTTACAACACGATCTGACCCCAAACTAAGCAGAGCTTGTAATATGGTGGCCAGATAGCTGATGTAATACTTATATAATTCTAAATACATACTAATTATACATAGAAACACCCAGACACAGTGCAAACATTTGAATTCATCACACAAATACTTGAATATATTTTATATATGGTTATGTATACATATAAGTTTAGTTGTAATGTTTCTTTATTAGAATATAGTTAATATAGATTAGCTTATTATAGTTCCAATTATTTACAAAATTTGGAACATCATTATCTTCATTGGACTTGTTTCATCCTTAACAGAAATTAACAATGCGCCCTTTATTGAAACACACACTCCGTCCGTTGATACCTGGAGACACCAACACGGGATCTGTACTACGACAATCGAAGATCTAACTTAGTTCATGTACAGTCGGTATGTACATTTACATACATTATATGGGACATTTTCTAACAAGTAAAGATTCAACGACATTTTATAATTTTCAACGTCGGCGGAATCCACATTCTATAAAAGTATTATAATAATATTACACATGGTGCGGCTTACCAGTTTATTTGAAGTAACTTGACTGGCTACACAGCCGTGTGTCTAGATTCATAGATTTTTATAGACATTACACAAAGAGACGAGACGAGCAGGGCATGTGCCTGATGGTAAGCAGCTATTGTAACATGAAAAGTCCAAATCATTACCTAGCAAATTATTACTTATACATATTTACTCAGTGCCGGAGTGTTCTGTGTATCATGCGTATATATTTTTCATTAATATACCTATTAGTCATCTTGCAGTTAGATAGTTGGGACTAGATGACTACATTAAATAAAATAAAATTAAAATTGTTATTAAACGATGTTGTAGCGAGCCGCAGGTTATATTAAATAGGAATATATACCTCTAGAATAGCTCTCAAAATGGCACATACCTTATAGACATGACTAAGTATTCAATTAATGTCGAAGATTCAATCTAGTTATATTAACGAATATCTCTCAGTTAACGATGTCGTATACGCTCGAATACTGTCACAGATAATAATGTAAATCATAGCCGTAGGAACATGAATAGGTTCTGATTTTACGTCTTAGTTACGTACTTTAATGCAATAGTAAAATCAATATTGGGATCCGCAGGGAGACTTTAAGTTTTTGAAGTGATATCTCCCTAGAACTTTCTATGTTTCCTAGCTATAGAAGAGTTCTCTGAACTGTCATTAGTGTTATAAATTAGTTATTTTACTATGTAATTTATTATAAAAACTAGCGGCCCGCCCCGGCTTCGCCCGTGGTACATATATATATATATAACCTACAGCGTTCAAGGATTACGAACATATGAAAGAACGGTGAACGATTTTTTTAAATCGGTCCAGTAGTTCCCGAGATTAGCGTGTTCAAACTATATATATATATATGCTATAGGCTACTTTTGATCCCCAAATTATCGTGCTGTTTACTAGGTCAGAAGTGACACCTGTAGACATCTGGCGGGGATAACTAATTAAATGACGATTGATCAGTTTTCGACCGGAGAGGAAAATGATTAAATTACTAAAATGGCTATTAAAAAATAAGGGTTGATCGTAGAAGGGTGAAAATTGAGGATTGTATGTATTTTTATATGTTGTATCATAAAAAAATAGAAATTAAAAATTTTCTTTAAAAAATAAATAATAAAACTTAGGGGTGGACTACCCCTAACATTTAGGGGGATGAAAAATAGATGTTGGCCGATTCTCATAGATACCGGATAAGCACAAAAAATTTCATCAAAATCGGTCAAGCCGTTTCGGAGGAGTATGGCAACTAAAACTGTGACACGAGAATTTTATATATTAGATAACATATCATTTAGTGACGTGGCACGATATGTAAATGTCTCCGCGGGAACGGCAGATATATTTAGGTACGGTTCAAACAGATATAGTAAGAATATATATGACTGGGTTGTCAAAATTATTGAGTGAAGGAGTATTTTTCACAATCTTGGTATTTTCAAGTCAAGAGTAAAACTGCAAAAATGTGTAGTTGATAAAAAAATTGCTGTTAAAAATACAGATTGAGTTATTGAGGGTGTGTGAAAAATAAATTTGTTTTTGACCTATGCCTACCTAAACCACTTTTAAAAATCATCAAAATTGTTTTGGAAGAGAAAGACCACCGCAAGTCGGGATTTTTAATAACTACAGACAAAAGCAAAAAGTTTATTTTAATCGTATTATTTATTGTTCAGCAACCTTTGTCCTCCGACGCTGGGCAATGATTTTTTAATTTTTCTGACGAGATCAGCTTGGATCGAATATACAATTTTAGTTGATGGAAACTCAATCACTATTCATAAATAATTAATATTCTAGTGTTAAAACTATTAAAAAACACATAGAATTACGTTTTATTGACTTGTAGTTATATTGATTTGTACAAATAAAAGTATGACGTAATAAACTAGTAAATATTAGTAGTTATTTAAATATATTCATTTCAGAGAATAACGGCATATACATATATGCCTGTAGACACATAAACAATAATAAAATATAAATATTAACCAAAATAAATATTGGTAGACAATATTTACTAAATATAGAACAGCATAAATGCATCAAATTTTACACAATAAAGACATTCCGTATTGGCGCCCGATGTTCAATCTCAGTTGGAAAAAGGAGTTACTTATTTGGCAAACCTATCCCAAGTTCTCATCTTCTACAACCTTGATGTCAATGTTATTCAAGTGATATTCTATGTAAATGCCTGAGTCTACGAAACTAGACATACTTTTATCGCTAATAAATGCAAACCGATTTACTATACCTACCGATATGTTCCACAATTTTATCTTTATTTTATTATTTTTAACCGACTTCAAAAAAGGAGGTTTCGCAATTCGACCGTATATATGTTTTTTCGCACATTATCAAAACAAAAGGTGCACTTACATCACTAAATCACCTGATGGTAAGCGATGGTAAGCAGTTACGAAATACGAGTACAAAGATTGCAAAAAGTCATGTAAGCAAAAATCTATCCTAACGCCTACAGCGTCATATTCGACGGTCGTAGGTTTGAATCTTACCTGCACCTCTGACCGTTTTTTCGTGTGCAGGTTACTACATCTGTTACTGTTTGTCATCACTACCAGTTTTCATTGAAAGGAAAAAGGTAAAATACATTTTTCAAAGACGCATGAATATCTGACAACCCGCACTTGACCAGCGTGGTGGGTTTACAGCAGCCCACAATGTTTCCACTGCTGGAACTGGAGGTCTCCTCATAAAACCCCTGAAGGCCTTAAACTGCCTTGGACTGATCCCAGCAGTGAAAACATAAATTGGGAAGCATATACTACGAAAAGTTACCATAGTACTTGGTACCAACCAAGAATATCCGATTTCAAAAGATTTTCGATTATTTCCTTGCAGTTTTGTTCGCCATGTTCAGTTAATCATACACCATGTTTGTTTTCTATTGTTGTGGCCAATTTGTTTATTGTTTTCATTGGTTGCATTAAACAAATCAAGTCACATGCAATTTCACTTTGTCACACTGAAAACTCGAACATCGATCGCTGCTTATCTTATCAATGTCCTCTTGATGCCCAATATTTGTATGTTTTGGTATTACCATGACGAAAATTCGCAAACAATACACAATTTGTATTCAAAGTAAGGTAGCGAAAATACTAAAAAAATATTATCAAACCTCGGAAGCGATTATGTTTAAAAATCGTATGATGTTGAGACATTAGATAACCCTTGGAGGCCATCTCATTTTCAAAAATGTTCGCCGACGCGACATATGACTAAAATATCGGCGTTTATTTACTCGACGTATTGCCATTAAGCGTAATAATGCCGCTAGCACACTTAGAATTGGTAGCAGGCTGAATCATCTTGATTAGATCTTCATCGGTGTATGGATAACAGCGCCGCGAAATTTCATGGGCGCTGTTCTAATTGCCGTTGTGTTTTCCCGTTTCGTTATTTTTTCGGGATTTTTGTAGTGGTAGGACTCTTAGCAGAGTCCGCCTGGGGAAGTACCACACCTCTGTCAGTTATTCTACCGCCAAACAGTAATGTGCAATTACTGTGTTCCGGTTTGAAGGGCAACATTTCCAGAGAAATTACAGGGCTTAGAGATCTGCTTAGATCTCTGGGTGACGAGCGCAGTGCAGTGCTAGGTAATGATTTCGACTCTTCATGTTCCAATAGCTGCGTGTCACTGTGCTGTTATATGCCAGGGATATTGCTTACTGCATACCATCAGGCACATACCCTGCTTGTCTTGTCACACTTAAAAAAAATCCTATGTACTATCTTAGATTCCAAACTGTATTACAAATTTCAAACCAATCCGTTTAATGCGTTGAAATAAGGAAGAAAATAACAAAAAATATTATTGGAATTAGTACATAGACCACTTTTTATTCCGGAAAATTATGGAAACGTGAACTACTGGGGTAAACCGCGAAACACGGATACTTTCTCTTTCTCACTTTTAAAACCTTCCTTGGACTACTGCAAACATTTCCGGATCAAATACAAAATTACCGAAATCGGTACAGCCGTTTTCAAGTTTTTCTGCGACCAACAAATATTAATATAATTATATCAAGTACTAAATATTACTATATACGATGTTATTAAATATTTAATAGATTAATAAATTTTCGTGTATTAATATGCGACCATAAAAGTAAAAAAAAATATATTTAAACTTATCTATACTGCTATTATGACATTTTTCTTTAATAAGTTTCCGCTTGACCGCCGTAAGCTTTGTGAATGAATAAGTTTTCTATAAGTTCAACACTAAAATTGTGAAATACATTGTATTTTTCTTTATAAAATGCTCCTTCAATTCAACAAACTGCAAATGAACCAATGATTTTTTCTCATGATTGGGGATTCTAGGTTGGTTTCGAAATAAAATATATTAATTAGAACTAGTAAACGCACGTAGTAGTTGTTTTGCATAATTTTAACTAAAAAATGAGCGTATACAAAATAAAATTTGTATAAATTATTAATAGAGGATTTGTAAAATAAATAAATAAAACATTTCTTACCCCAATCAAAATAAAATCCGGGTTTATCTGCCTTCCCGATCAGCTTTTCTTCTTATCTTCTCTTAAATCGCTTTTCCCATTACACTTACTTTAATGATATCTGATAATTAATTTGACGTATAAACTATATTAAATTAATGTAAGACATTTACACTTTTTAGAATAACTATAGTATTCAATTGTTTTAAATTCGATCACGCGTTCTTAATTTAAAGTTTTGGAAACACTATGCTAACACAGATTATAGAATATATTTTTACGCGACAAAAGAGGTTGTTGCTATTGAACCGTAGGTTTTAACTTTAGAAGTCTACCGTGTTTTATAGATTGACTTGCTTGTTTGTTTTAGGAATTCGCGGCTAGTTGGGGGAAGAAACCGCGTGAAACGGGGCGTGTTGCCGGCGCCGGGAACGCGCCTCGACTGAAGCTGAAAACACGGGACTTGTGCTAGCTTTCAGGCTACACCAGGAAATATTGCTACACATTATTTGGAAAAATATCTTAGCGATATTTTATTTCGAAAATGTTTGGTTATCTATTCAGGTGTATTCGTAGATTCGATTTCTTTCAGACGTTCCCGTGGATAGATTGATTTGCATCGATTTGAAATACGATGGATTTATTTCTTGTTGTTTTCGGAGTTACATTTTTTTAGCTGACTGTACGCCATTTATTTCTATTTGCACATATAATCAATTTAGGATAATATAATTATTTAAAGGTATGATCTACGTTTAGTTAGTAAAATTATATTGGGCGGAGCTTCTACGATAGCCCAAAGTTCCGTAGATATCATTTGAGGCCAACTTCCATAGGTTAATTAAAAAGAAAAAAAAACGATTTACTTTTAGGTTTTTTTTAAGCCAGTGGATAGATATTATTACCTAAAGTGCTGTATTCCCAAATTACAAAAAGTTGTATAGGTAAATAATATTTTGAAATTCGGAAGTAAGTTACCATAAATATATGTGATTAAACAATGTAACACAACATAACAACATAATTCTAAAATACCAAAGTTGTACACTGCACAAGTATTACAACTACAGGATATTTACAGTGAATTAGTGAGTAGATACGTTTTGTCGAATTCTACATTCGAGTTCGACTTCCAATAGTAACCGTCCCAAAAGACAAAAAAGTGGTATTTTGATATGTCTTCCCGTGATTAGAAACTTTTGTGTCGACTCCCGCTATTCGTCAGCTTACCAGTAAGCATGGTGCATGAAAGTACATCAAAATATTGCGAATTCGCTTCACCATTTCACCATGCTAAATATTCAGTTATTGATTACCTATATAGTAATCATAATTTACACTTTTTAAACGTATTATTACTTGTACATATTTATTTCATAGCATATTTATTGCATAAACATAGCATGATAAAATAATCAGAGGTACAGGTGGCATTCAAACCTGTGACCTTACTATTGCGAATTGCACGTTCTAGCGACTAGTCTACTACAGCATTTTGGTAAATAATCCTGTTATGGATGAAGATTTTTAATATATTTTAGTAATATCATATTTTGTAGTAGTAGGGCTCTTTGCAAGTTCGCCGGAGAAAGTAGTTACCTCACTTTGACTAGTTATCCTACTGCCAGGTAGTAATATCGCTGGAAGACATTGCTTTCAGCGATAAGACCGCTAACTGTTACACAACTGTACAATACATTGTATTTTTTTCTGAGTACACTCCGCGAGGTATAAGCTGAGCTTTGCATTAGTGTGAGTGATCACCAATCAGGCAGGAGCTTGAAATTTTGTCCGCGAGGTATGGGCTGAGCTTTGCATTAGTGTGAGTGATCACCAATCAGGCAGGAGCGCGGCGAGACAGAATGGCGCCGCGCCTAAGGCCGGTTGTCACACCTACACTATCCATGTACACTCACACAAATGCAAAGCTCAGCTTATGCCTCGCGGAGTGTATCTGATTTTTGGTGTGTCTATATAATATAATAAGTAGATCGATACACTTCTAATTATCTATTTTAAATGAAACTATTAGTGTTTTCTGATTTGAAGTGAGGATACTTCTAGTGAAATTACAGGTCAAAGAGATAAATCAACTAAAGTCTCTGGATAACGAGCGCAGTGAAGGCTTACGCAATGATTAAATATTGCATTACAGGGTAGAAACATTTAACAGGTTTCAATTTCAACGGATGTCGAATTAAAAAGCTTGCAAATTTTTAAAATTAACGGTAGGTAATATTAATGAGTTAGTTGTGTGTTGTTACAGTTTCCGATAATTGTAATATGTGATCAATATTATAAACATAAGATTGTTGTAAATAACGCAAGAGATATACAAGTAGAATCAATAGGAGCTTGTTAAAATAGAATGGCACTGTCCTGTTACCTGTTAGGAGTAGACGTTTAAGCCGACCTCAAGTATTTTTCTAATCCGTCCGTCAGTCACTCACCAGAAAAGATACAAAGATAGCCAAAAAATCTAAATCTATGATCGCTCGAAATATTAATATCTAAAAATTAATTATTAATAAAAATATTATTTTGTCAATAAAAAATATTACAATAAATTATAGTTTAAAATTACTATACAGGTATTGGCTAAAAGTCTTAGTTTAAACAAGTTGTTACTAAATTCGAACACGCAGGACGTGCAATATTGCGACATTAATACGAGTATAATACGTTAATTACCACCTTTCAATTAATTATGTTATTGAGTTATGTACAATAACGACTTAAATAATATTAATATTAAAAAAACATTAATCTTACTAACGTCATATAAAGGCTAACAAATTTATAGATTTATTTCTTTGCATCTGCTAGGGGCGTTAATTTGATTTGCAGAGCCCGCCTGGGGAAGTACCACACCTTTGCCAGTTATTCTACCGCCAAGCAGTAATGTGCAAACATTACTGTGTTCCGGTTTGAAGGGTTAAAAAAACCATACATTTGATAGCGTTTCCGTCTCGATAAACCTATATCGTCACACGTGGACGAAAGGATATGCACACCAATTCAAAGCCAAGATAAATTCATTTTGTACAAAGTATTAAGTTATTTTGTACAGAAAGACGTAAAATTTGCGGAATTTACGGCTTTATGTTAAACTAGCTTTAACCCGCGGCTTCGCTCGCGTTCAGTAAGTTTTTTATTGTAGATTCCTACTTTGATAGCATGAGCGTCAAATAATAACATAACTAATGCTCGTCTATAATAGGTCTAAGGGTAGTTTATGCGTTATTATGTATTTTAATTCCCTATTTTACCATCTCAGGGGTTGAATTTTGGAAAACTAATACGCTCATTATTTTAATGTTCATGCAAATAAATGTTTTAACTGCTATAATAGGTTTACTCTTGACCGCAATGTCGCCTAAAGTTAAGTGATTATGTGGTCTACGGTAGAGCTTGATATCCTAGAAGAAACCGATTCAGTCTCAATTTGGATATACCAGCGTTGTAATCATCATGAAAAATCCATTCGGGCAACGTCTTAGAGTATCTCTCCACTTAGTTTGTGAACGCCTTTCACAGCCTAGACGTTATTGTAACAAAAGTAGTCCGTCAAAGTTTTTCGTTATAGTCTTTAGAACATGTCTAAAGTCCGTATAAAATTTTATCCACAATTACGTACCTAGTATGAATTTGAAAAATATCCTTCTTTCTTGTTTGCTTCATAAAAAATATATATACTTACATTTTCACACATGTAAATACAATGTCTCCTGTGCGTAATATTATTTATAATATATAAAATTTTCATACCCACTTTTCATACACTTTCTTTGGGATTAAATTTAGGAAAACTGTGTTTTACATAGCTCATTATTTTTCCGTACTCATATCCTACAAAGTTTAAAGCAAATATGTCACAAGAAATAAAAATGTTCACACCAACTTTTTTCCCTTATTTTACTATATTAGACGATGTATTTTGAAAATAAAACACTGAAACACATAACTCATTACACATATTAGCCGTACTCAATTTATACGAAATCTCATTCAAATATGTCCAAGGAATAAAAAGTTTCATATCATAATACACACTTTCATACATATTTTCTTTAGGCGTTGAATTTTGAGAAATCCGTCCTTAGTGAATATGTCTACGTCATAAAAAGAATACGTATGTGACAATTTAAGAATGTCATATTACCCTCTTAGGGGTTACATTTGGAAGTAAATGTACTCATAACTCATTATTTAGGCCGTACTCAATTTCTACAAAATTTGATGCAAATATGTACAAGAAATAAAAAGTTTCATAAAAACTATGATAGTTTACCCTTATGTCACCCTTTGAGGGTTAAATTTTGATAAATGTTGTAATATGTACCTCGTGATGCTAGCTGAAATCAATTCATACGAATTTTGAAAACCTTCCTTTGGTCGATGCCTACGTCATAAAAAAAAGAATACGTGTGTGAAATTTTAAGTATGTCTTAAGGGTACGTCCTGTGCGTTATCATAAAACTTTCATCCCCTATTTTAAAACCTAGAGAATGAATTGATAAAAATGTACTACGTAAGTCATTATTATGGGCGTACTCTACTCTTACAAAATTTGATGCCAATATGTCCAAGGAATAAAAGTTTTGTACAAATTGTCAACCCTTATTCCACCCCTTTCACGGTTTAATTTTGATAAACACTGTAATACATACCTCATGATATTACCCAAACATAATTTAATGAAATTTCATGCAATTATGTCTTAGGAATAAAAAGCTTCATACAAACTTTCATCCCCTATTTCATCTCTTTAGGGGTTGAATTTTGAGAAATCCTCCCTTGGTGGCTGCCTACATTATAAAAATAATACGTGTGTGAAATATTTTAAGAATGTCCTAAGTATATGTCCGCTGCGTTTAATATTTATAAAACGTTCATCCCCTATTTAACTCGTTTTAGAGGTTATATTTTGAAAAAAAAATGTGATACACAACTTTTTATTTTGGCCACACTAAATATGTTCAAGGAATAAAACGTCAAGGAATAAGGAGTAAAACAAAATTTCATCCCTTATTTCTCCACTTTGAGGGTTGAATTTCGATAAACGCTGTAATACGTACCTCATGATTTTAACTGAAGTCACCTTATATGAAATTTCATGCAAATATCCCCAAGGAATAAAAAGTTTCTATACAAAATTTCATCCCTTATTTCTCCCCTTTGAGGGTTGAATTTCGATAAACGCTGTAATACGTACCTCATGATTTTAACTGCAGTCACCTTATATGAAATTTCATGCAAATATCCCCAAGGAATAAAAAGTTTCTATACAAACTTTCATCCCTTATTTCACCCCTTTGAGGGTTGAATTTAGATAAAAGCTGTATTACGTACCTCATTATTTTAGCCAAACTCAATTTATATGAAATTTCATGCAAATATGCCCAAGGAATAAAACGTTTCGATACAAAATTTCATCCCTTATTTCACCCTTTGAGGGTTGAATTTCGATAAACGCTGTAATACGTACCCCATGATTTTAGCCGAACTCAATTTATATGAAAGTTCATGCAAATATGCCAAAGGAATAAAAAGTTTCATACAATCTTTCATCCCCTATTTCACCCCTTTGGGGATAGAATTTATCAAAATCCTTTCTTAGCGGATACCTACGTCATAACATCTACTTGTGTGCCAAATTTCAGCCTGATCCCTCCAGTGGTTTGGGCTGTGTGTTGATAGATCACTATGTCAGTCAGTCAGTCAGTCAGTCAGTCAGTCACCTTTGAGTTTTATATATATAGATTTCAAGGAAGATATCGCTGGCGCCAGCGACGCTTGAAAAATAGAGAAAAGGTGAACATTTTAGTGCAATAAGACAAGACCACTCGGCGAGCTCTTGATAGCAGACTCTCGAATAACGTAATAACAACTTTAAGAGTGAAAGCGTAAGGCTTATTTTCCATCCACTTTTATTTTTTCAGTATTTCTCCTCGTATTTTCAGGTGTAAAGTCAAGTTGCTATAAACTTTTCCTGTGACCTTTGAAGGAGTGCTGATGGCACGTAATAGTTAACTACTCGTAGTTTACGTTTGAAAGAAAGTCGTAATAGCAAACAAATGCAATTTAAGTGTCATTTGAAATGAAGATCCGTATAGTGGTTTACCTGGCAAAAACGATGCAGTGCAGCAGATATTAGTTATAAATAGACGAGTATATTATGTGTGTGTCTGTATGTGGCATCGTAGCATCCACACGGATGAGTCACTCTTAAATTTCGAATTTTTGATTTGAAATGTGAATTAGTAGATAATAATTACTAGCTAAGTATATTTTATTAAAATCGCTCTAAGATGGCGTTATAAAATGGCCGATTCCATATTTGAATTATATATTAACTCCCTCAATAGGCTTCGAATGAAAGGCCCAAATTTCAGTTCCCAAACGGCCCTTATCACAAAAAATCGGGCTTTTTTTTAAATTATTAATTGAATTACTTACTTACTGAGTGAATAATAATACAATTCTGGGAAAAATAAAATTACAATTCTAAGGTTTCGTTATTTTAAAGCTAAGCATTTTGAAAGCTCTGTCATAACCTGACCAGCCAAGATTGAATGGAAGTGGAACCTTCGCTAGGGACCTTTAAACGAATAATGAACATCAGGCGTATTTTGGGTAAGATTGTCGCACCTTAGGCCTTGTATGTGTCATGTGTTATTTAATAAGGATGGTTTATATTCTTAAAAAAACAGTTAAAAGTATGCCCAACACTATACTTATTCTCACGCTGAATGGCAATGTTTATACATTGATTGAAATAAACATATTTTTTGTTAAGAGATCTGATTTTAATGCAATACGGGAATATTGCATTAACATTACCATACTACCTTATTTATTAACTGTTTTGAAACATGTTAGTTTTAAGTTCAGATCTGTAATGTAAGCCAAATAATAATGTAAGTAATGTGTTATTTCACAGTATTTGATCATTAATTGTTTGTAGGCATATGCCTATATGCCTATATGTGTAAATATATATTTACAGTGTTCTATATGTTCGAATCTCAATAGAGTTGCAATCTAGTAGTGTCTGGAACGTTAGCGCCACCTGGTGGCGCTCGATGGAGTTAGTGGCGCGCGCGCTGTCGAATGGACGGATTGTTGGAGTCAGTTCTCTCTTGGCTTTCGACTTTCGACGCGTCCGGTCGGCACTGAACCATCGCGCGTTCTACGATACCTACTTCGCTATAAAACCTACATTGTTACCTGTGCTTCATAAATTCGAATGTGTTAGTTCGAGTTTTCATCCAACACTACCCGCCGCTACGCCCACAGCAGAAGGATGCGATCAATAGTGATGATGGCGAGACTATGTTCGCCGACAAATACATATGTGTTTATTACATTCTGTTTTGTGTGCTCATTGAATAACTAAAAAAATATCCAGTTGCATGCCCAACGACAGGTTCAAAGTTCAAAGCTTGGGATGATTCAATAACCAAATATGAGGCATGGGGCAATATATCGTGTTCTCACACGGGGCATCAATGGGGTCGGGCGATCGGTGACGCGGAAGATTGCGACCACCGGCGACCGCAATGCCCCGTCAGCCGACAAATTGTTCCTTCATGACACGCCATTCCACGTACCTGCCCCCTATCATTCCACGTATGAAGATATGCGAGGTAAACTGTCACAACTCAAGAGATATAAAAGACTCTACACTTCACTTAATTTAGAGGCTGAATTCAGAGGCAATTTTAGAAGCAAGTTAAAAACAAACAATCTTCGCTTCCGAATTTAGTCATCATCATCATCATCACCAGCCGCAAGATGTCCACTGCTGAACATAGACCTCCCCCCTAGATTTCCACAACGAACGGTCCTGCGCAACCTGCAACCAGCGGTTTCCAGCGACCTTTGTGAGGTCACATGTCCATCTAGTGGGAGGCCGTCCAACACTGCGTCTTCCGGTTCGTGGTCGCCACTCGAGAACCTTTCTTCCCCATCGGTTGTCAGTTCTGCGAGTGATGTGGCCTGCCCATTGCCACTTCAGCTTGCTTACTCTTTGAGCTATGTCGGTCACTTTCGTTCTTTTGCGAATATCCTTATTACGGATTCTGTCGCTCAAAGAGACTCCGAGCATATCTCTCTCCATAGCTCGCTGTGTGACATTGAGCTTCGTTATGAGGCCCACAGTGAAGGACCACGTCTCAGTTCCATAAGACATCACCGAATTTAGTAGCTTAATGAATACTATTACTTACATTTCACTGGATTCCGTAGTGACTAAATTTAGCCAAGTGTAATAAGACTTTAAGTAAGGTTTGGGTTCTAAATGACTTAATACAGTTTTTAAAATTTCGCGATTTAAGGTCATTTTGTAAACATAACACAGGACTGAATCGCGATGTCTTCTCGCGACCATGGCGGTTGTAACGCTACCCAAACGTCGAAGTATTTAATTTAAAGATGTTATATTTCTCGAGTAGGCGAGACTGCGTTATATGTTGGGTGATTTTAAAGTCATTAGTATTTTTAATTTATTATTTTTTTTCGATTGTCTTCGATTATTTATAAGAAGCTATGATTACTTCGTCTAGATAAATGGAAGAAAATGTTTGTTTTTCCGTGATTTTGTTGCCTAAGTGGGGGTTTCCCGTTGATGTTTGATGTTTACAAGTCGATTGTGAATCTGTTTTAACTGACTTCCAAAAAGGAAGAGGTTATCAATTCGACCCGTATGTTTTTTTATAGGTAATCACGTTCCACATGCACCACTCTCTCTCTTCGAAGTTATATGCGTAATGCCGCTAACTTAAAAACGCTGAAGAAAAACATCTTGAGTAAACCGGAATGTTCCTAGAATATTTTGAGTTGTGAGTCTTTCACCTACCCGCACTGGGCCAGCGTGGTGGGTTATGGTTATAGCCTTGACTCTCTTCTTGCGAAAGAAGGCTACTAGTCCCAGCTGTGGGAACATTTAGTCGGACAACTATCATCATCATCTGCAGCCTGCAGACGTCCACTGCTGGACATAGACCTCCCCCAATGATTTCCACAATGGCCAGTCTTGTGCCGCCTTCATCCACCGAAATTTTACGAGATAAAAACAGAAGCTTTACCCAACAATAATTGAGTCAACAATCCATGTTTATGATAAACAGGTCTTTGTTATTTTCTTGGTGAATATACTGAAATTGTATTTTTGCGTTAGAGGTGGAGGATTTACCTAACTTCCACCTCTCTAGAGGTATATTCTTATAAGAATAAAGATTCCGAATTCAAACTTATAAGTTTCAAAAGATTTAGCTTCAGTTTCTGTTCCTTGTAGTTTGGAAAGAAAGATTTAGAAATACCTTTCCCGTGGCTTCAGCGGCTAACTGTAGAATCGGCCAATTATTGTGAATGAAAATAGTCTTTATGTTACGGTTAATGAGAAAACTAATTTTTATTATTTATTACAACAATTTTGTAACTGATACAGATCCTTTCAGTAGTTTTCGTTTCAACAATTTTGTACAAATACAAAAATCTTGATTGCTGTTTGTAGGTAAGATGATACAAAACATTTTAAAAGATGGCCCATACAAACTGGCATTTACTTCTAGAGCCATGCAAAATGGATGAATGTATTTATCCATCCATACAAAATTACAATTTAATTATGACATATGGTAAAACTATTTTTGTTGTATAAGTACTTTTATATCATGAACGCTATACCTACCTGTAGATTGCTACTAAAATCAAAATTATTTCTCAATGGCTACAGTCTTGGTGCCTTCGAATCGAGAGTGAATCGTTTTCTGCTAGGTAAACATGCTCCGTTGTAGACACCATTGTCACTTAATACCAGGTGAAATGGTATCAGACATTATTCTATATAATTATGATGATAAAGTAGATTATATTAATAATATAAGCTAGTGGCGTAAACCACAGCTACAGCTACAACTACGACAGTTTTTTACAATTATTTATTTACGCCAAATGTGATTCCTGGAAATGGATAATTTTATTAAGTAACCGACGGGGCTCAATAACTTAAACGGAACGAAAAGCTGAAAGGGTTATTTGTTTAAGCAAGCTAATCTCCAGAGGTACTGGATCATATTATAAACACATACGTATTTTAACAGACTTAAAAAAAGGAGGTTTCTCAATTCGACCGTATAAATAGATTAACTCTTTATTACGCTTAATAAAAAAAAAACAAACAAAAACTACATATAACAAAACAAACTAAAGTAGCAATTGGTGACCTTATCACTAAAAGGGATCTCTTCCAGGCAACCATAGGATTGAAAGAGAGATTTGAGAATAAGGAGGAGGGGAAGTACAAAAAGGAGTGGTTAATACTTCTACAATTAACCAATAAAATAGATTTATATTTAATTTCTGTACATGATATCTGTGTTTTCATCCCGTAAAAATATTAGTCTCAATGCTTTCAGCGAGAAAAACGTTATGGACAAAAGTGTACTAACAACATCAAAGTCAAAGTTCTTTATTGATAAATGTACAATTTACACGTCAATTTTATAAAAAAAAAAAAAAATAAGAGCATACAAAGATTATACATTTTTAAAGTTTAAATTGAACTTTACATTGTACGATTATAGGTATCGTACAAATAAGTGTCAAAAATTAAAAATTATGTACTTATTACAATTGTAACGAACAATGTCAATTTTTTACAATTTTATTGTATACACAGATAAACTCAATTTCATTTCTTATCATCATCATCATCATCAGCCGCAAGACGTCCACTGCTGAACATAGGCCTCCCCCTAGATTTCCACAACAAACGGTCCTGCGCAACCTGCAACCAGCGGCTTCCAGCGACCTTTATGAGGTCATCTGTCTATCATGTCATTTCATTTCTTATAATGCGAATAAGAATACATTTCCTTGAATACGGAATGATCGGTTATGATATTGAATAACACCATTAATATCCGCTTGTAATGTGTGTCCTTATATTTATTTTCATGCAGAAAATACTTTTCCAAAACAAATAAATTTGACTATTTGTTGTCTGCCCGCGGCAAAGCGGCTTTGTCTTCAATGTAACAAAATTTTACATAAATATTTTTGACACGACAATGTAAAAATACGAAATACAGCCTCCAGCTTACTGAGCCTACACAAAGACCCGACTTTTTGTAAGTCTAGACGAATCCGAGGTATCTATTTGTAAAAATATTCAAATAAAGAACCTACATATTTTTTTCAGTACATTAAGTACTTTTCGTTACACATCGGAAAACTTTGTTAGCGCACAGGGACTATTTACATTTCTATTGAGTTAAGTCTGTTAGAAATACTTCATGATTGATCGCGGTCTATGTTCCGTACTGAATTGTACTTGTAGAAGCGAATAAATGATATATTCAACGGGAAGTGGTAGATTTTGATGAATGCGTCCAAAAGTAACAAAGATTTATTACAAAAAGTAAGTACACTTCGGTGGAAAAGTGGGTCTGACAAAACATAGCCTGGTAAGTTTTCATGACCTAGTGGTAAAAAGGTTTGTTTTCACAATCATCAGGCTCAAATTCCGTCTCCACCACCGGGTAATTTCTCCAGGTTTACTCGTAGATATAGTGTTATATATAACTTTATTATCACCAATGACTTTCTGAGAAAAATACATTTTTTAAATAGTGACGAGCAGGACATATTTCTGATGGTGAGCAACATGCCTACCACATAACAGCACAGCGACATGCAACTGTTGGAACATGATGAGTCCATATCATTAACTAGAGCTGCACTGCGCTCGTCACCCACAGATCTAAGACTTGGTCCCAGAAACACATATTTCGTGGACACGCGTCGTCTACTAACTTGTGTTTGTCACGGTGATGAATCATAGGCCAGATTTCCACCAGTGAAAATATAAAGAGGGAGAGTTTATGTTGTCAGACAAACTATTGTGAAACAGCTTTCTACAGCATCTACAACATTGAAATTTTAAACATGGTAGGAACTGAGTATACATATCTACTAAAACGTTACAAATACAATCAATATCTTACTTGCTTACAATTTGGGATAGTGTAATATTTGCAAAAACTACTACACTCAAAGGTTGCCTGGAAGAAATCGCTTTAAGCGATAAGGCCGCCACTTACTCTGCAAATTTATGTGTCCTATAATGTGATCAATGTTATGACCTATTTTTAAGATTTGTGGTTGTAATAAAGTGTTATATTACTACTTATATAATAGGTAGGTAGTAGAGTAAATGACGAAAAAAGATGTGATAATTAATTTATTAAAAAATAATACTTAATAAGAAAGTATCTGTTTTGAAAGCCAATAAGATGGTATTTCCTTATTATATGGAACCCGGAGGAGAGTAAAGGGACAGGATTGATGTGTGCTACAAATAAATTAGAAAGGTATGTGGATCGGTTAAGAAGATAAGTGAAACTGTTACGTTACTGTGTTTAACAGAGTTACATTCTGATGATTATTTTCAGTGGGCTAGGGACTGAAAACTCATCATTATGGACAACCGATATACAACGTGTGGTCCAACAATATTTATTGTAGTTCGTCTATACTAGGTATCGAATCACATATGTGAATATCAGACACGAAAGCACAATATTTTTTTTACATACAAAGTGAAAAATTCGTTGTTTATTATTTTATTTGACAACCCTAATCACCGGCGGCGCGGCGCGGTCACTGACGCCGGCCGCCGCGCATTAGGGTTGAAGCTGGTCAATTTTACATCAAGCTTTGACTCGTATTATCTCGCGATCTAAAGTGCCGAGGGGAAAGAGACCTTCGAAGATGAAGTCCACATCAGTGTTGGAATGACCTGTTCAAAAATTGTTGGACCTTTCCGCCACACGTTGTATATTATTGAACCGTTTTTTATTGCATGTTTTTTGGTAAACAAATCTATCTGTATATTTTCATAAGAGTTTCGCTCCGGCTTCCCCCGTAGTATAAAATGCACTCAGGGATTACGTGCACATCCAAAGAGAATTTTTGAAATCTCATTTTTTTTATCGGAATGCTCGTAGCTCGAAAGAGCGACATCGTTTCATGGGTGATGTTCCAAAGACACGAATGAGAGATTTGGCTCTACTTTTGTGATAAGAATGTCTAGGTTGTGGGATACGTTACCTGAGTGGGTTTTCCCTGTTGGTTACAAACTTTGTGTCTTCAAATCGAGAGTGAATCGGCTTCTTTTAGGTAAACACGCTCCATCGCAGACCGCATCGTCGCTTAACATCTGGCGAGATGGCGGTCAAGTGTAAACCTACAAAACGAGATACCTTGACGGTATCTTGCCAGTGGTCACCAGAATTTTCCATTTATCATTATCACCATTTCACCACAGCTTCACTTTGACTGACATCTCATTACCTAGTAACATGTCCTGATCAACTCTGCTTTATGTTCTTTACAATTAATTCCACGTCCCACAATTTGCTTCTATCAGATTACAGTGTTGGTTGAGACCTAAATGCATTTATTATTTATATATTTTCAAAATATATTTTCTGCTTCATCAGGAGAGAGTGGTCATCAACTTCAATTCAGATGGTGGCTTGCACAGATTACATTCAGTAATATGTGGTGGCGTGGCGTCTGGAAAACCTTTTTACTACGTTTTCCAGACGCCTCATTGTTCACAATGAGGCGTCTGGAAAACGCAGCAAGACTTGTCAACGATAGTTCTAAATATTGCCAAGTGTGGCACCACTGTTGGTTTTTGTGAAATTTATCTAACAAAATAAAACAGTGGCGCCACCTACGGCGAAATTGGGCACTGTCTTTGGCAGATATTTTTGCCTCTTGAAAACGCCCTATTCAGTGCCATGCGTCGCGTTTACGCTTTTTACGCCTAACAATTCTAATAAAATCACAAACGACCTAAAAGTCCCCAAGTACCGCTTGATACACCGGCGTGTAAAATAGTACCCAAAAACTTGGTTGATGACGACAACAAACAAACTTATATTTGCGTTTTGGGTTTTTGGCGGGAAAAAAATTTTTCGTGTTTTTATTTGGGTAGGTATACCGATAAATTTGTATTTAATAGCGTCTACTTGAACCGGTCTTTATTTTGATATAACCTACATTAAAATTAAAGTTCATTTACATAGAAAAATCGTAAAATTAAAAAAAAAACAAAATCAAAATTTTTGGCGGGAAAATGGTCCCGAAGTATTGAAAAAAATTATAACTTGTGCAATCGAATACAGTTTTTTTGGTGTTTCGAGTTTGTTATTTCGTATACAACCCATTTAACCCATAAAACCACTGTCTCCCTCATAAATTACTAAAGTTATAGTTGTTAGACTACTTGAGAAATCGCAATTTTTTTTACGTAAGTGTCAAAAATGTTAGTTTACATTTTAAGTACATTAATTATAAATAAATGATACCGCTAGAAGCGTCTTGAAACGCTCTTGAGAGTAAATGGCTCAAACGGGTAAAAGTAAGGCGGCACTTCATATGCCGAAACATAAACACCGCACTTATGTAACCTGACACCCGTTTTCCCGCCAAATTTGTAAAACGCGAAAAGTGGCCAGTGTATCAAGCGGTTATCATATATATATCATCATCAGTACAAGTAAAGTAAAGTTGATAATTATGGGTGCTGTTGGTTATACAACCCTTATTCAAACACACAGTTTATTTTAAAAGAGTAAATCTCCATATCGCCGTATTCCGCCTCCATGCAGTCGATACAACCCGGTAGACCCGGCGTGCGCCGAGGACATTCAATTACGATCAAAATTGGAGATTGAGAGCTCTTATAAGGCAAATGTTTACTCTACGGGGAAGGCTCTCGTAGCCAGCGGTGACGTCACCACGTACCCGTGACGTACGAGGGGAGGGCCGTTTGCTTTGTTCGCGGGGTTTTAACAAACTACTTGCAAAGAAAAGCTATTCATTCAATTTAAGCGTTACTTTGATGGCATTATTTTCTATTTAATTTTGTAAATTAAATTAAATACAGAGGTAATACTAATAGACTTTTTAAAGTAGTATTCAATTCAATGATGTTTTCACTAAATATGTTATGCTCATTCTCGAAAAAGTGTTACAAAAATTTTGTCTGATTGTGATGAGATTTTTTGACGTGACAACGTCTTATAAATTGGTTTGCCGGGTGACACTTCAAGAAACTGCGTTACGCTCCGCTCACGTTATGCGCTCACAACGAGAACGAGTGAGAGGCACGCGTCCCTTCCACTCGGGCATGGTTAGCCCGCCTAAGAGCGAGAGAGACAGACATAAAAAGTGAAAGGCACGCGTCCCTTCCGTAAAATTATTTTACCACTCAAAGTCGTTGTCACGTAAAACTTTCGCCCGTATACCGACTTTACAGGCAACCAATTTTTTTTGTAGTAAAGGGTAACGGAACGAGCAGTACGAGTACGTCGCAAGCAACATGCCCGTAACAGCACAGGCCCAAGCAGTCGATATTAACATCAAATATCATAATCATAAATACCTGAGTACAGAGCAATGAGCTAAGTTCATCGTAACCAGCAGAATACATCGCAATCGGATCACAGAGGAGAGAGAGTACTTGATATTTTCCATTCACCAACCCGGAATGATCCCGTTGGATCGAACGAGGGAATATAGAAAAGAGATCGCTTTTGTGCTGTAAAACTATGCAAGTTTGTCCAATTACGCTGAGTCTATTGGAAAACTAGAAAACGTTTTTGCTTTTTTCCATGAAGCTACGTAAAAATTTATCGCGTACTTTTTCGTATGTATCTAAATAGGATTCTAGACTTCTTTATGTAGTGGTAAGACTCTTCGCGAGTCAGGAAAAGTGCCACACCTTTACCAGTTATTTTAAGGCCAAGTAGTAATGTGTAAATATCACTGTGTTCTGGTTTAAAGGGCAATATTACCAGATAAATTACTGGACGTAAAGATGAACCATCTTATATCTCTGGGTGACGAGCGCAGTGCAAGCTAATGATTTACACTCTCACGTTCCAATAGCTGCGTACCACTGTGATGTTATGACAAAGCGTGTTGCTAGTATCAGGCATATGTTTTGCTTGTCTCGTCATTAAATACCATAGAAAAACCTACCATCTAGCTTACCAATAGGCGAGTTACGGGCTTAACATATTCTTATTTGGATTAAAAACATATTATTCAAATTTAAAGGGTAAATTTGAATAATAGATTTTTTGTTATATTTTTTAAATTGATAGTTTCAAAGCAGATCCTGAATCGCTTTAGGACAGTGTAGTTCTTGATACAGGCTGATGCTCATAAGTTTTTATGTTGTTTAATTTTGTGACCATAGACACGAGAGTGAGCAACTTTTTGGAGGTAATTTTAGATCTAACCCATACGTAAGTTGTATATCTATGCACCATAAGTGTCACGAATAGTTAGTTCACTTCTGACAAACAGTAAACATTGAAGAGTAAGCCACATATCACAATTCATCACTCTCCTTGACAGAGTTCAGGGAAGAGTGTCACACTGTTGCGCCTACCACAAAAACCCGCCGCAAAAGGAAGTCAATAAGCAAGCTTGAGTATTTGAGCTATCTAATCTACATACTATTATATCCATACACAGCATTATAGTTACATAAAAAACACACTTATGTTGATTGTTATGACGAAACGCATCCGCACCCGTTAACATACTTCATTTATGTTTACGTGTTCCAATTCAAACGCAGCTATGTGCAAATCTTTCAAAAAAAATGTATGGTCGAATTGAGAGTTGCCTCTTTTTTTGAAGTCGGTTAAAAATATTCGAAATGTTGAAAACCCGTGCCGTGCGGTCAATTCCCTCTATTGTTAAAATCAATTGCAAACTACCAAAAAACGTCAGTACACGTTAATCGAGTCTTGCGCAAACCGTAGCGAATTATGTAGTGAAAGTAATTCAGTTTGTTACTTGAGATTTAAGAATTCAGTGATACAGTCACCAGCTCCGATAGCCGTGATCGTCTAGTGGTTAGGACCCTACGTTGTGGCCGTAGTAACCCAGGTTCGAATCCTGGTCACGGCAGTGTCATACACTGTCACGGGGAGCTATATTTTTAGGTACAGTACGGGTGGTTCAGGACTACTTAGCTATTTATCTAACGGAAAGAATTGACGATGCAGAAATTAATTTGTTTCACTGACTGACACAGGATTTATCCAACGAACGACGACCAAGGTTTCACCGTTATTTTTTTTTAACGAAAAGTTTATGATTCATTTAGTGTTTGTATCATTCGTTATAATATGAACCAAGGTGGCATATTGGCAATGGCGTTCGATGTCACATTCTTGAGGTCAGAGGTTCGAATCCCGTCTCGGATACTCGTGTCTCGGAGTATTTATCCAAATGCATAATACAGGTTTGATAGCACCACTCGCTTTAACGGTGAAGGATAACATCGTTGGGACATTGTAATATTATAAGAACGACATCCGAGTACTTGTTGACCGCCAACCCGCACTGAGTTAGCGTGGAAAACGCTCTTACTTTGTGACTGAAGGTTCTATGTCCCAATAGTCGGATCATAAAGACATCACATTTTTGTAGCTTATAATTATAAAATGGTGCTTAGTTTTAATATGAACTGCTCCAATCTGAGGCCGACCTTTTATCACATTTGGTAAATACTACTGAAAAATTGGTTCGTCCGATCGTGGTCCGATCATACTCAACAAAAACACAGTTGAAGATCCTCATCTCTATTCAGCTTGGCTTTCTTTTATTTATTGCGTTGATTCTTAGTGGCTGATTGTTTGAATAAATATGCGTGAAAATACTCAATCTTTATTGAGTTTCATTATTACATGTATTATAGCCGTTCTCTTTTTTTTTAAATAGTCTCAATTATCTGAACAAACAATTCCCTTCACTAAATCAAATCCAGTGCTTCCATGGTACAGTCACTTGTTAAAGCTCTTCTTTCCATCGCTTTGGAGGACGACCCTGAGGTCGACTGACGGATGGCGTTCACTCTGTAAAACAATTGCCCACCGGTCAGGGTGTATTTTGTTTACTTGACCCACCCACTCCCATTAATTTAAGTCTGGCAAACCTTTTGCTACATCTGTTACACCTGTAATGGAACGAAGAATGGTGTTAAGACTACGGCCTTGTTTGTTAATAATATTAACACTGAATTTCATTTCAACTACATTCTCATAATTGCGAAAACTAAACTGTAGCCCATACAAGTCTCTAACGTTACGTAAATGTTTGGTAAAATTAAACAGTGTCCTTACAGGGCGTAGCAGAAACTGTATATTTCTATGTATTATAAGTATGTATTTAGAACTATATAAATATTATATAAGTATTATATCAGCTATCTGGCTGTCATGTTACAAGCTTTGCTTAGTTTGGGGTCAGACGATATTGTGTTTGAAATGTCCACCAATATTTATATTTATTATTAACTCATTTGAATCGTATGCTTTACATTTTATAGAAATTATTTTTTTCCAGAAAATGTAATTCTATTCCACAAATTGGAGTGGTAGGACTCTTGGCAGAGTCCGCCTGGGGAAGTACCACACCTTTGCCAGTTATTCTACCGCCAAGCAGTAATGTGCAAACATTACTGTGTTCCGGTTTGAAGGGCAATGTTTCCAGAGAAATTACAGGGCTTAGAGATATAAGATCTTAGATCTCTGGGTGACGAGCGCAGTGCAGTGCTAGGTAATGATTTGGACTCTTCATGTTCCAATAGCTGCGTGTCACTGTGCTGTAATGTGTCAGGCATGTTGCTTACCATCAGGCACATGTCCTGATCGTCTCGTCACTCTTTATTTAAAAAAAAAATAATAATAATTGGATAGTAGCTGTATTTTCGGATGCTAGTTAGTATACTTCGCTTACGGAAAATTTGTTTAAGTCAAAACTTGTGAAGTTATCCCCCTCTTTATAGGTAAGGTTGGCGGATAAAAGAACTTCACTAATAGGGTACCGTTTATACCTTTCAAGTACGGAACCGTAACAATATTCAAATCTGGCATTATATTAATTGAAGGAGTAAGAAAGCTAACTAACAATCCCAAACTAAACTCAAAGTTTACAGATAAGTACACTGATTTTCGACGTTTGTGATATCTAACAAAATCAAATAGACAAAATAGAGCTATAGTCAAAATATACACATTTTTGCTCTGAAATTAGTCCATTGAAATGTTACATGAGCTTTGCATTTTTTAGACGACGTAATTTTATTTTTGGAACAATAGAAACTTAACTCCAATTTTGAGGGGTTGCCACTCTTGTTCCCCGGCCGCCATCTTGGAAAACGCCTTTTTATGTATACATCTTATAAATCTTTCTATCGACCATGTCTCACAGACAAAATTGCGTCCTTTAAAAATGTAATATTAGGTCCTTAAATTGTAGCATTTCAATGGACTAAATGAGTGTTTTTAGATTATTTTATAGAAATCAAGACCTTAATTTTTTGCATTTAGCCAACTACTTCAACTATTTAAAAATAAATTACTTATTTTCTCGGTAAAACAAAAACCGACTCCAATTTAAAGTTTAAATGGGACACTCGACCAAATCTCGTAAGATATCACTACGTTCCCATCGTCCAAATACAAATACAAAAATCTTTATAGCTGTTTGCAGGTAAAATAACTTGATACAAAACATTTTAATAGTTGACCCATACAAACTAGCCTCTTCTTCTAGAGGCATGCAATATGTCTGGCAACACAGTTTCCATTGGTCTGAATTTATACAATGATAATAATAGTCAACTGATAAAGTCTTCTTCTTCTTTTTTCATTTTTAGCTTTAATCGGTTGTATCATATTATATGTCATCTGATTCATCGTTTATTAATTTCTGGCTCCTATCCAGTTTTTTTTTTTTTTTAATAAAGTGTGACGAGACGATCAGGACATGTGCCTGATGGTAAGCAACATGCCTGACACATAACAGCACAGTGACACACAGCTATTGGAACATGAAGAGTCCAAATCATTACCTAGCACTGCACTGCGCTCGTCACCCAGAGATCTAAGATCTTATATCTCTAAGCCCTGTAATTTCTCTGGAAACATTGCCCTTCAAACCGGAACACAGTAATGTTTGCACATTACTGCTTGGCGGTAGAATAAGTGGCAAAGGTGTGTTAAATGTGTTTTTCTTTCCATTATTTATTTTTATTACTATTAGTACGTTTTTTTTGTACTTCTTATTTGCGCACCCCAATTTCTAACTTGTCCACATTTTGTTTTCCATCCTAAGGTTGCCTGGAAGAGATCGCTTTTAGTGATAAGGCCGCCCGCTGTCGCACTAATTTATTATTTTTTTGTTTATTTATTTTTTTGCTTTGTATCATTTTTTTTTTGGTGTGTCAATAAAGAGTATCTATCTATCTATCTATCTACTTCCCGAGGCGGTCTCTGCCAAGAGTCCTACCACTACTAAAGTTACTTTTAGTTTTGTTCTATGTAAGTGTGATATGTTTGGTGAGTACAATTACGCCAACGTCTTGTGCAGCTGAAGCTGTACATGAAAGCTAATTATAGTTTTTGTTCATTTTTCAAAAACCGCCACATCGATTTCGATAAAATGTCTATGACTACATCTAAACTATGATCTACCAATAAAAAATAAACATCAAAATAGATTCACAACTAATTAGAGGCGCTATAAATAGCGTAAAATCATGTAACAACAAACCTACAAAAAAAACATGTAACGGAATCGAGAACCTCCTCCGTTTTTGAAGTCAGTTTAAAAAAAGAGCTACAGTCGAATATTGAACCGCTTCTTTTACCAGAAGTAAATTAAAATATTGGACGTTATTTTGATTGGTCAACGGTGTGTAGGCATAACTCAAACGCAATTCGGTTGTGAAAGTGATCTCGTTTTGGTCACAGTGTTCAAAGCAAGCGCGAATTTTGTCAAACCACTCACCAGCTCCGACAGCCGTGATCGTCTAGTGGTTAGGACCCTACGTTGTGGCCGTAGTAACCCAGGTTCGAATCCTGGTCACGGCAGTGTCATACACTGTCACGAGGAAGCTCATTTTTTAATGTATTAAACAATCTTGAAGATTATTATTTAACTTGCCAACTATTCCGCTAAAAACTGGGATAAAATTCACAAAGCAACAACATTTTTAAAAATGTATGTATAACATTTTCTAAGAATAGTATTAGTATTACGTTTCTTACTTACACTCTTTACTCAAATGATCTGCATATATGTCAGAAAGTACAGTAAAATATGATCAAATATTTATCAAATTAATACTAGATGTTTTCAAATAACAATCAATCTGTTTTCTGCAAAGGACTAGACTGGAAAAATGTGATGAAAAGGTAAAAAGTTTACAGTGTACCCTGTATGCTACGAATATAATCTACGGCGATGTGCCTATGATCTACGACGTAGCAATACGATCGTCCTGCCTACGCTTTTGCTACGATAGATGTTGGAACGTACAAAAACAAAATATTAGGTCCTTACATATGAAATTGGTTTTTAATCGTACTGGCCATTTTGAACTCAACTGAATAAAAACAATATAAGAAAAAACAAATGAATACTGGTTTTCAAAACACAAAAGCTTAAGTAAATAATTAGATAAATTCGAAATTCCGAACCAAAGAGGTGATATTTGAGAAATTAAGTGGCCAGTATGAGAAAACACCAATTTTATATGTAAAAGGACCTAAGATTCTAATTGTATTTTGATGTCACAAAACGACGGGAACTTTGCTCGTGGTAAACCAATGTAACAATATTCACAAACGCAGTGAATGTGTGCGTGACCACGGACACTCTCAGTTTTGCCTGAAAAGTACCTATTTCACTCACTCACTCATACATACCTAACGTGTTTTTACACTCAATCACCACAAGTAAGAAGCGCGTCGCTTTGTGAGATACAAATAATTACTGCCAGTTATATTATTTTAAAAGTAATTCTAACCACAATACTGTAGCGAATGTAAACGTTTAAATAATGCAACAAAGCCTAGTACTTCACTAGCTTCCATTGTATGTCTAATGAAAACAACCAGTCCCGCCAAGGCTATAGGGCAATCAGGACTCCAGGTCGATCTGTTCTACCGTCGTTCAAATTTAGATTGTACCTTCTAAGGCAATCTTGCGCTAGTCATCATCATAACAGATTTATTACTACGAAATTATTTCTTAAAAACACAAACATTGGATACGGAATGTACGAATAAATTAGCGTGTATGGTTAGTATGTGAGCACTGTGGGCAGGCTTAGTACGATATACGAGTAAATAGTGATAGAACTCTATAGCGAGTCCGCCTGGGGAAGCACTACACCTTTACCAGCTATTATACCCCCTAGCACTGATGTGAAACTTTCACTGCGTTCTGGTTTGAAGAGCAACGTTTCCAGAGGCAATGGCATAGAAATAAACATCTTAATAGCTTAGGGAGACCACCGCAGTACAGAACGAGGTAATGATTTGGACTCTTCATGTACCGATAGCTGCGTGTTATAGTGATGTTATGGACAGGCATATTCTATACCATCAGGTACAGGTCCTGCTCGTCTCGTCACTCTGTAGTGTAAAAAAGGTATAGGGTTAAAGTAAGTTTAACCGACAAATTGCTTTGTACATTTTTGATAACTTAACAACAGGTTAAATCTTAATATATAATATAATGTTTGCACCTTTGGGATGGATCGGCTAAGTATCAGCTAGTGGCTCTGGAATTGATCGACACTCTTGTGCGAAAAAGACTTCAAAGTCTTGAACATCGCCGAAAAATTGCTTTTTATCGGATACACTTTGGAGAGTGTGCTTCTGATTTGCATGATCTAATACCACCTTGCCCTTTTTTTCTATCGGAATGCTCGCAGCTCGAAAAAGCGACATCGTTTCATGTTTGATGTTCCAAAACACGAACGAAGAGATTTGACTCTACTTTTGTGATAAGAATGTCTTGGCTGTGGAATACGTTGCCTGAGTGGGTATTTCATGATGATTACATACTTTGTGTCTTCAAATCGAGAGTGATTCGTCATCGTAGACTGCATTATCATTTAACATAAGGCGAGATGGGAGTTAAGTGTAAACCTATAAAAGTTAAAAAAAATACTTGTCACGTTGTTTGTCTGCGATGGACGCCAAAACTACTTAATCGATTTGAATCAAATTTGCACACCGTGTGCAGTTTGATTTGAAAGTTAGGACAGTTTTTGTTTCGATTAATGGTCTTTATATGACAATATCCTAGCAAAGCCGGAACAGGCAGCTAGTCTACGTATATATTAGTGATATTTATTACGTGGTAAATAGAACAGAAAATAGTGATAACTTAGTTCTGAGCAGACTTTATATAACTAAATGTTGGGTGAGTTATATTCGATTTAAAAATGACACGTCTCTCCTGTTATCTCGCTTGTCGTCCCATCGGCACAGAATTGGTTAAGTTTTTAGCGTCTTCTAGACAAAAGTTTGATAAGGAGTAGAAACCATAAAAAGACGGTTGTCTTGCAAAAGAGATAAAAACAATAACAAATAATGTCATAACCCGATCTCCGTCCCGCGGTCAACACTCGCGCGCAGTAAAGTGAAAGTGCTCCAGTTTGTGTCGCAAATGTTCAAAGTAAAGCGAATTTCGTCGGACCCCGTCACCAGCTCCAATAGCCGTGATCGTCTAGTGGTTAGGACCCTACGTTGTGGCCGTAGTAACCCAGGTTCGAATCCTGGTCACGGCAGTGTCGTATACTGTCACGGGGAGCATTTTTTATAATATTCATGATTTTTGATATGATAATTAATATGATATACTTTTACCTATATTGGCTATAATGTCACAAGAAAATCTAGTTGAAATCTTCAGAATATGTCATACGCGGTCGTTGCAAGATATAGTATCTCCCGTAAATCACCATTCAGCTTGACACTTTGTTTTTTCCGTTTTCAATCGAAAATCCAGAATCAGATATTTATCTCGAGTTGCTCATATTTCTTGAATACTATGAGGATAAGGCAAAAAGTTTACAGTATATCCTACGCTTGCAATATCTGTCTACGATCTACGGCGTAGAGCAACGATCGTCCTGCCTACGCTTCTCCTACGATAGATCTTGAAACGAACAAAATTGAGTTTTATAGTGCATGTACTTTTTACAGAATCTGTCTGAGGATGTACCATCCGGTTTACTTTTATTCTACCGTAAAACAGTGATGGGAAAACATTACTGTATTCAATTTGGAATGGTAATATTTCTTGAGAAATGGCAGGGAAAATTACTTATGTATTTGGATGACAAACGCACTGCACTGCGAGGCAGTGATTTGGGATAACTCTTTGTGTTCGAATAGCTAGGTTGTATTCTGTTGTTATTTATGAGCAGGCGTGCTGCTTACCATCAATGAGATGTTTTTGCGGGATGTCACACCAAATAAAAAACCATGTGTGTACATAAGACCGCACGACAGAAGTGAAAACTAAAATAAGAAATACTTAACTATTTAAGAACTACTAGATAATTAAAAATGAAAACTATTTACGCATTGAAATTGAATTTACATTGTAAGCACAGCAACACAAGAATGACTAGTATCTATGGCCAAGAATAAATTAAAAACAAATTTTTACGCGGGTCGGAAATAGCGTTTGACTTGAAAGTACTCTTACCTAACAATGGTCTCAAAACAATATTATCAATTATTTCATAATCTACGTCCCGCGGTCAGCTCTCGCGCGCAGTAAAGTGAAAGTGCTCCAGTTTGTGTCGCAAATATTCCAAGTAAAGCAAATATTGTCGGACCCCGTCACCAGCTCCGACAGCCGTGATCGTCTAGTGGTTAGGACCCTACGTTGTGGCCGTAGTAACCCAGGTTCGAATCCTGGTCACGGCAGTGTCTTACACTGTTACGGGGAGCATTTTTTATGTTACATGATTATTTTTTTTTTTTTTTTTTATTTAAATTATCCACTCCACAGACTCCGGGGTCCGTGATCTTTGTCATTACAATAATCTTTTTTTTTTTTACATTTCTTGGATAAGGAGAAGAGGAAAATAGAAGGATTTGGGTACATTTAAAATCTAATTCTAGTGCTCGTCTGTAGAGCCGA
Organism: Ectropis grisescens; assembly: GCA_017562165.1. NCBI lineage: Eukaryota > Metazoa > Arthropoda > Insecta > Lepidoptera > Geometridae > Ectropis > Ectropis grisescens. The sequence continues at coordinate 2,817,928 of CM029771.1, forward strand.
TCACTACCAGTTGGGATTCCGCTAGTAATCGACTCGACATCGAGTGTTTGCCTAATTGCCTTTTGCCATTTGCCTAAGCTGCCTCCTCCCGGCCCAGAGCCTCCACAACGGCCGCATTTCTGTCCCTGATGGCCATCTGTAGGTTGAAATCGCGGATGGTCTTCGATGATGCAGCCCACGCTCGCCGCACGAACCGACCGATGGCGTCGTCGGTGTCGTCAGCGTAGTATGTGAAGGTCCCCGTGTGCCGTGAGATTGCAACTACCGCATGGGGCACGCTCGTGCAGCTTCATGTTAGCCTTGGTTTTGATTACGATTACCGACTCGCATGTTAGTCCCTGAGCTTCATGGATGGTAAGGATGCGTGACCCGGTGCCTGACCCATAACCCTGGTTTGTCAGGGTCTCCTTCTCCTCTTGAGTGTGAACTAAGAAGAGGGTGTTTGGTTAGGTGTTGGGTATTTGCGCTCCCTTATATCTTCTCTGCTCTAGGGACTTTATACGGGACGCTGAGGAGTACATACCGGAGTATATTTCCCTCAGTGCATATGCTACGTCCATTGGGTTTCGATGTGTGCAGAGCAACTCCTGGCTGATCTTTGTTACCAGGTTCGGGCGATGATACCTCATTTCGAAGAGATTTTCCTGTCGATATAAGGCAACTGATTGACGTCTCCAATGAGGACAATTTCGCCAACACCAGACAGCCTTGAAGCCATCACAATGGCTCCAAAATGGTTCATGAGAGCTTCGTCCACCATGAGGCGGCTGAAACTTTCTCTACCGAAACCATTTACCAGAGCAGAAGCCATGGTTCGCACTCTGGTTTTGACCAGGTTTCCGATTCGGTGCGATAGCTTTTCTCTTAGATCTTTGCTGCCTCAGTTGTTGTAGTAATGATGGCGTCCTTGTCCACGTCGAAGTGTCTAATCACCCATGTTGTTTTTCCACATCCTGGAACTCCGTTGACCCACTGTATTCTCGGTACTTCCCAATTTTCCCAATCTGCTTTGACGTTTCCGTTCCCTTCGATGGTCTTGGCCATCTCTAGGATCTTATCGTCCAGCATAATCTTGGTGCATCGGGCAGTAACTACAATTGGGTCGTTTGGTGGTGTCGCATAAACAGGCACTCCCGCGCGCTCTGTCTCTCTCTCGTTCAGTGTCACGAAGCCATTTTCAGCACTGTAAGCTGCCATATACTGTCCTGTCATGGTTCCCTTGATGACCCGGGATGTGACATTATTGTAAATGGCTGCTTCGGCCTCCTCGAGTTTCGCCTTTAAAAGGCTTTCACTTCCTAGCCTATAGGACTGCATGATGTTTTCGCAGGTCTTGAGGTTGACTTGTCGTGTCGCGCTCAGTGTGGCTATGAATTCGATGAAGGCGTTACGTGCATGGCTCCGCGGCTCCGAAGCCGTGACATAGCGGGGCGGTTCAACCTGTCCCATGTCGGCTCTCGTTCGGGCTGTTTGTTGCTGTGAAGCTGCTTTGGGGTCTTTGACGTCGAGGGGTGATGAATGGGATGTGATTCGGAGTACGCTCCTTGCCGCTGCGTTGAAAGCAGTCACGAACGCCGTGTTGGTGCCTCGGCTGCCAGTTAGATTGGCTGAGGCTTTTTCCGCGGCTGCCCTCTGCTGTACTCTTTCGGAGCCGGTTTGGATGGTCGAACTAGGAACAGGATGTCCCCAGCTGTCAGTTGCATTTGTTTGGTCGTGCGAAGGGGTTCTGAGGAAGCTCAGATTTTCCCCTGTCTTCGTATACGACAACCTCATGATGTTTAGAGGCCTCAATGCAACCCAGCCGGTCTGCGACTCTCGCTCTTGAATATTCGATTGCCATCGCATCCACGCTTATCACCGGGGTGTTTCACCTGCATTTCTGCTCAGATGTGCGAGCAGCGCACTTGCCTGTGTGAAAGGCGTCCGACCTTCCGAGTACTCTATTAGTGCAATCGTTTTGTTCTTCGATCGCACCAACCGAAATCGGTGGCCGTCTAACTCGCACACCGGCATGGCGTCGTAGGTTTTCCGCTTCATCGTGACTTTTGCGGTACTCCCATTGAGCAGGCGAGACAATCCAGGTGACAAACGGGCTCGTTTCCGTTCCCAAGCGAAGCAAAAGCTTATTCCGAATCTTTCTTTGTTGCTGTCCATGAAGAGAGCCACCCGCGGATACGGATCCCTGCTTCTCCTCGGTCTGCGTTCTCCAGTAGTTGTTTGACGGAGATGTTCTTCGAGGAGTTATGTTGGGCGGGAACCGCATGCCGCGCGGCGTCCACAGACAGCGGGGCAGAGTGTGGTGGTGATGGGGGGCGCGTATTTGATTTAGTGGAGTTTCTCATGGCCGCTATGCGGAATGAGCTCTCCATGAAGGACAGGAGCCGTGTTCTGTTATCTGGATCTACTAAGATGTTGTGGAGATCCGAGACAACCAGTCTTCTGTCGATCATAGATTCGAGCTCATGTCTTGCGACCATGAATCGGGGACAATCGACTAGCACGTGCCAGATCGTTTCGGGTTGGTCGGGGTCACACTCGCATGCCGGACTGCTCTTGAGCTTAAATCTGTACAGGTAATCTGCTATTCCTCCGTGTCCCGTCAACGCTTGTACCTGGAAGGAGTCAGTTTCGTGGTTCTCATCACCCGATATGCGTTTGCTATATCAGGGAGGAACGTCTGGGTGACTTTTCCGGTGTCCGAGGTCTCATATCGATCCTGCCATTTCTTGACCGATTCTTCGCGGATTTTCCTTTGACGTAGGACAAGGGGATCCCTCGTAGTCCCTGGGTGACTCCGTGAGTGCCGCCGATTTGGCCAATTCGTCGGCTCTTTCATTGCCGACGGTGCCAACATGCGCTCTCACCCAGAAAAGACGAAGAGATCTCCTTCAGCATTTATCTGTTCAATGTTTTCTTTTACGCACTTAACCAAGGGTGGCTCGTTTTGGGTTACTTAGCAGTTCGAGTGAAGATCGGGAGTCACTCAGGACATTGACTTCTGGGTCCCTGCTCTTTAACGCCATTTGAGTTGCCCGGTAAAGAGCATAAAGTTCCGATTGAAAGACTGTGCATTCGGAGTGGAGCTTGAAGGTCGAGTTCTTGACCTCTCTGCCATTCTCCCACCATGTTAGAGCAGCTCAACTTTACCTTCAATTTTACTGCCATCAGTATAAATTTGAGGCCCTTGTGGAAGATTGAGGTGTCTTCTAGAGCTCGTACTCTACGGATAACTGCGTGGACGGATGGGGTTGGTCTAGGCAGTTAACATTCTGTTCGAGCTCCACTTCTGGTGGGAGGTAGTCTTGGGAGAGGTTCTTTTTTACTCTGTACAAATTTGCCGCTTCCTGTATTCTCAGATCCAGGGGGAGCAGGCCGGAAAGGGCAAGTGATGCTTTCAGAGAAACAGTACGGTACGACTTACAGATTTTCTGGGCAAAACCTCTTTGGATAGCGTTCAACTGAGACTTGTTTTCCTCGAAGTCTGCCGCTTGCGCCCATACACTTGAGGCATACATGATGATAGGTTCCACCACCGCGACGTAGATAGTTCTCGTGATTTCGCCATTTAATCCCCAGTTCACCTTCGCTGCACATGCGAGCTGTCTATAAATGTTCGCCACTTTTTTACATTGGACGGTCACATGTGCTTTAAAGTTGAGCCGGCGGTCGATCAGTAGGCCTAGCAGTTTAACTTCCTCGACCAGATTTAGCCGGACGCCGGACATGACTATGTTTGGAGTTTCGTATTTCAACTTTTTTGTGAAAAGCATCGCGTTGGTTTTATGCGCTGCAAAGTTGAGTTTGTTAGTGTTACCCCATTGCACTGTCATGCTCAGCGCCTATCGAGCGTTTTCGTATACCATGGGGGGGTTGGATTTCCCTTCGGCGAGCTTACCAGTGGGATGGTCTGTTCGCAGGCTTCATGTATATTAGCTGTGTAGCTCGTAATCATCGACTCGAGTTCCAATGGACTTTCACATTTCTCCACTGACTCCGGCGAGATGTTTCCTTCTACAAGGGAGGATTTTAACTGTGACATAAAGTTTGACCATTGTGCCTTCTTGGTGTTGTATTTGCGTGTTGTTATTGGTCTCTGTTGTTCGAGAGCTTTAACTAGGCGCAAAGTGAAAATAATTGCGTTGTGGTCTGATGTTGTAATACTTTTGTCAACATTCCATCCCTCGATTTTTCCCAGGAGAGACTCGCTGCACGTTGTTACATCTACTATGCTTGTGCAAAGTCTACCTTCCTAACGATCTCGAAGGTTGGTGTATCGCCAGAGTTGAGAATAAATAAGTCCATTTCGTTGAAGAAAGAGTTTACGGCTTCTCCTCTCTCATTTTGGGATGTACTTCCCCACCAGTGGGACCACGCATTCACGTCACCGGCAACAATCAGGTCTTTTGTCGCTAGTTTTTCACTGAATGCTTTAATCCTGCTGAGGTAGGGGTCGACTATTTGGTCTCCTTCTAAGTAGACAGAAATAACTCCCAGTCTTAGGCCTGTGCCGACCAACAGGACAACCGCTTCCGTTTCGGTAACAAGTTGGGGTCATGGATTACCTCAGTTTGTCACCGAAGACTATTATGGCTGCCTTAACTGGTTTTGCCTATTTAAACTGCACTGAATAACACGAGTTCCAGGATATTGTTTCATTACGCCTTTGTTTCTCACATAGGGTTCTTGAACAAGGGCAACTGAACCCCCTTTCTCTCGCGACCTTCAGGAGTTCTGCTGTTGCATTCTGGGAGCGCTGCAGGTTTGCTTGAATGAAACGCATACCTGGTTCGCCTACTCTTTGGGAGATTGAGCCACGTTCCTCATGAGTGCCTTTAGCAATAAGATATTCGAGACCGCGCTATCCCATCCCATTTTAACCTTTCAGGGCACTCGCTACTAAACGCATTGTGTTCGAGTTCTTTTTGGGGTCTGTTGGGATGAGCAGTCGCGCAGTTCTTGCATTTGGGGCAGGTCTTCTTTCCTTGCCTTGCATTGAGTCCAAGAGTGGGTTTTCCCGCAGTGACTGCAGTACTCATCCTTCTCCCGGCAGATCGCCTTTGTGTGACCAAAACCTAGACACTTCGAGCATTGCACCAAGGGCGAGTGGTCTGCCACTGGTCTCCTCTGAAGTCCTATGTAGACTTTTTTCGGCATCCAAAACGCTCTGTGAATGCGAGGTGAGACCTCGATCACCGGATGGCACTCATGAGGGTTACGTGCTTTTTCCTGTACCGCACTCTGATCGCGCTTTCTTGCAAATTGACCCCCTGTAGCAAATGTTTATTCTGCGCCAAAAGGTTTTCTACTATTTCGTTGTCTTTGTGATAAGACAGGACGTCTCGTATGATAATCAGTGGATTACCCGCTTTCGCAGTTTCCACCTTTTTTTTTTTTTTTTTTTTTTTATTTAAATTAGCCACTCCACAGACTCCGGGGTCCGTGATCTTTGTCATTACAATTATCGTTTTTACACATATCTTGGATAAGGAGAAGAAGAGGAAAATAGGAGGAGTTGGGTACATTTAAAATCTAATTCTAGTGCTCGTCTGTAGAGCCGATCACTACCGGTTGGGATTCCGCTAGTAATCGACTCGACATCGAGTGTTTGCCTTGTCATTTGCCTAAGCTGCCTCCTCCCGGCCCAGAGCCTCCACAACGGCCGCATTTCTGTCCCTGATGGCCATCTGTAGGTTAAAATCGCGGATGGTCTTCGGTGATGCAGCCCACGCTCGCCGCACGAACCGACCGATGGCGTCGTCGGTGTCGTCAGCGTAATATGTGAAGGTCCCCGTGTGCCGTGAGATTGCCACTACCGCATGGGGCACGCTCGTGCAGCTTCATGTTTGCCTTGGTTTTGATTACGATTACCGACTCGTATGTTAGTCCTTGAGCTTCATGGATAGTAAGGATGCGTGACCCGGTGCCTGATCCATAACCTTGGTTTGTCAGGGTCTCCTTCTCCTCTTGAGTGTGAACTAAGAAGAGGGTATTTGGTAGGGTGTTGGGTATTTGCGCTCCCTTATATCTTCTCTGTTCTAAGGACTTTATACGGGACGCTGAAGAGTACATACCGGAGTATATTTCCCTCAGTGCATATGCGACGTCCATTGGGTTTCGATGTGTGCAGAGCAACTCCTGGCTGATCTTTGTTACCAGGTTCGGGCGATGATACCTCATTTCGAAGAGATTTTCCCTGTCGATATAAGGCAACTGATTGACGTCTCCAATGAGGACAATTTCACCAACACCAGACAGCCTTGAAGCCATCACAATGGCTCCAAAATGGTTCATGAGAGCTTCGTCCACCATGAGGCGACTGAAACTTTCTCTACCGAAACCATTTACCAGAGCAGAAGCCATGGTTCGCACTCTGGTTTTGACCAGGTTTCCGATTCGGTGCGATAGCTTTTCTCTTAGATCTTTTGCTGCCTCAGTAGTTGTAGTGATGATGGCGTCCTTGTCCACGTCGAAGTGTCTAATCACCCATGTTGTTTTTCCACATCCTGGAACTCCGTTGACCCACTGTATTCTCGGTACCTCCCAATTTTCCCAATCTGCTTTGACGTTTCCGTTCCTTCGATGGTCTTGGCCATCTCTAGGATCTTATCGTCCAGCATAATCTTGGTGCATCGGGCAGTAACTACAATTGGGTCGTTTGGTGGTGTCGCATAAACAGGCACCCGCGCGCTCTGTCTCTCTCTCGTTCAGTGTCACGAAGCCATTTTCTGCACTGTAAGCTGCCATATACTGTCCTGTCATGGTTCCTTGATGACCCGGGAAGTGACATTATTGTAAATGGCTGCTTCGGCCTCCTCGAGTTTCGCCTTTAAAAGGCTTTCACTTCCTAGCCTATAGGACTGCATGATGTTTTCGCAGGTCTTGAGGTTGACTTGTCGTGTCGCGCTCAGTGTGGCTATGAATTCGATGAAGGCGTTGCGTGCATGGCTCCGCGGCTCCGAAGCCGTGACATAGCGGGGCGGTTCAACCTGTCCCATGTCGGCTCTCGTTCGGGCTGGTTGTTGCTGTGAAGCTGCTTTGGGGTCTTTGACGTCGAGGGGGGCGATGAATGGGATGTGATTCGGAGTACGCTCCTTGCTGCTGCGTTGAAAGCAGTCACGAACGCCGTGTTGGTGCCTCGGCTGCTAGTTAGATTGGCTGAAGCTTTTTCCGCGGCTGCCCTCTGCTGTACTCTTTCGGAGCCGGTTTGGATGGTCGAACTAGGAACAGGATGTCCCCAGCTGTCAGTTGCATTTGTTTGGTCGTGCGAAGGGGCTCTGAGGAAGCTTAGATTTTCTCCCCTGTCTTCGTATACGACAACCTCATGATGTTTAGAGGCCTCAATGCAACCCAGCCGGTCTGCGACTCTCGCTCTTGAATATTCGATTGCCATCGCATCCACGCTTATCACCCGGGGTGTTTCACCTGCATTTCTGCTCAGATGTGCGAGCAGCGCACTTGCCTGTGTGAAAGGCGTCCGACCTTCCGAGTACTCTATTAGTGCAATCGTTTTGTTTTTCGATCGCACCAACCGAAATCGGTGGCCGTCTACCTCGCACACCGGCATGGCGTCGGTTCCACCTTTAAAGACTTGTCCTGCTGCACACGATTTCTGACCAGACCAAGGTCTTCCTCTGTGCTGCAACTCAGGATGACTTTCCTGTTTCGAGCTTTTCGCACTCGGTCAACTCTTGCTCCAGTCTTCTTCGTGTCCAGAGCTAACGCTATCCTGTCTATTAAATTTTCGGCGGTCGTGGGGGATGTGGGATTCGCTGTTGTCACGATAAGAGTGTGGTTCGGTTTTGGCACGATTGGCTTAGCCGCCATTTTTGCGTAGTTAGGCTTTGGTGGCTTGCCCGTCTCCGCTTGGCAGATTTCGGCCTCGATGCTTAGGGCTGGTGGGGGAAGAGTCAGTTTTTCCTGGCGCATTGTCCGGAGTTCTGACGATACAGCTTCTAGACGTTCTGTAATAGGCAGCACGTGCTCGTCGATGTTTATTTTAATTGGGGCAGAGGATGGGGGTGCTGTTTGTTTTGTCAGCATGTTTTCAATTATACTTAGCTTATCCGAATAGTTTGGGGGCGTAGGAGGTGGTGGAGTCGAGGCGAGTTCTTTCAGCATTTCAGCGTTTTGGTGGAGGACCTCGATGGTTTTCGTCCTTTCTGCGTTTGAGTCCCTCCGGAGCTCGTCGACCTGCCTCCGAAGAATTTCAATACCGGTTTTTAGGCCAAGATAGTCATTCTGCAGTGGAGTCAGGTCAACGGGGGCGTTTCGAATTGGAGCAGGCGATTTAAGAAAACCACTGATGTCTTTTACCGCTTCGGCCGTTGCTTTAATTTGTTGATGAGGCTCTCTCGATTCAAAGCTCTGCCAGTCTCTAATGACTCTTAACTCTTTCTGGAGTTCGGATAGTGTTTCCTGGCCAAAGCTACCTCCTTTGTAAGATCGTAGTGAATTTGTTGTACTGACTTAGTGTGGGCCCTTTCCACCGAGAGCAGCTCCACGGCGTGTCGAGTCCGCTCCTGTTCGAGTGAGGCGATGTGTCGATGCCTGGACTCGGCCAAGGAAAGGACTATCTCGAAGAGCGTCTGGAGACTCTCGATCGCGGTTTGTTTTAAATCCCGTCTTTGGTTAGTGGATTGTTCGAGAGCGTCCTTTCCCCGGAGTAGTGCGTCATTTGCCACTTTCGTGGCGCTGTCCATCTCGATCCCCGTCCGCTTAGAGCAGTGTGCGATTAGCATACTGGTCCTTTTGCACCGGGCGGAGGTCGGGAAAGACGATTCTGACACACTGTCCGTTTCCTCATCCATTGTCAACTCCTTTGAGGTGATATTCCACACTGTTTCCAGTTCTCGACTCTATCTATTGCGGCCAGGTGTTCTGGGCTCGACTCTGGCACTGATGTTACCGGCACAGAGATTTCGCTTACTGTTTGTGAGCGCGGTGGCGATGGGACTTTATCGAGTACCTGAGCGCAGCGGGACTCCACCTCGGAAGCATCTACGGGCACGCCGGGGTACCCCTCCCGATGTTGCGTTGGCAGCACCACGTCTGACGCGCTGGTCCTAACATTTTTTTTAATATGCGCTTATGTAAGCTTGACGCTACTGACCTTACAGAAAGCACCCTTGGTCGTCTGGGTGCATTGGCAGGACCAGATGTGCGGCAGGCAGATGTGGAGGCTAAGGCTTTTTCGTTGTGTCGGACATTTTACAATATTTTCTAACTAAATTAGGTTAATTAAATTATTTATTTTTATTGTGGCGGAGGGTGGGGCGGTGTTGAGTGTTAGATACGTCAAATTAGATTGTAATTCCTTCTTCTTCTTCTTCTTCCTTCTTCTTCTCCAAGTTTATATTTGTTAATATTCTTGCGTACACGCTTGACTTAGATGGTGTTCGGGCTGTCCAGTAGATGTCTAGTTACCAGCAGTCAGTTCTTCCGCAGGGGTTGGCGATGATGATGATATTCTACTTGGCGGTGAGTTAGTGACGTTATACTTGGCGGGCGGAGATCTCGCTGATGACGTGCGTCGGGTCGCCGGCGCCGGTCGGTCGTGCAGCGATAGGAACGTGTCAGGCGGAATTTTTATACCGATGAGATCGCTATGCGGCGGACGTGACTTTTGTCCAAATACAGCTGTGCGATCTTGTGATGTTGCTACTAGACTAACCTTTGATTTCGGCTATTCGTCCGGTATTTTCGGTGATTCCTCTTTATCCCTTAAGTCCCGGGGGCTGTCAACACGGCTCCTGGCTCGCTGAACTGTCGCCGGTCCACTGATATCACTGGGCTGCGCGTAGCTCCAAAAAATCCGCTTTTATTGATTTTTATTTACAGAGCTGATGTTGAGCGTGTACGTGGTCGTCGTGTTCTTTTTCTTAGTCCCGTTACATGATTATTCAATATTATAATGTCGCTTTTACTTACACACATCATCATTAATTGAGTCATTATAAGTATTAAGAAAAACAAATGAGACGTTTCTTAACGTAGTTTTGTAACTTGGATATTTATTAGATTCAACATATCTCAATTCTATACAGCCCTAATTACAATTACAGAAGTTTTTGCTGGCCTACACTACCCTTGCAACGATTAGCGCTAAATGAAGGTCTAAAAATAATCAATATGCTCAAGTGCCAATCATAAAATGACAATATGACTACTGTTGTTTCATCGAAGTTGAGTCGACCCTATAATATAGTGGGGTACAACATGCGAATTTGCATTGATAGGTACTCCAGCACTATCACATCTTCCAGAAACACATATTAGTGCTGGTGCAGGGACTAATTCGGCTTAGCATCTCAAACGGCGCAAGTATGGAAACCTTGGGTGTCATTTTATATATAAACGTTTGGTGTTAATGAGCGCATTATGGATTTGGTATTGGGTCAGTGGTGACCGGGAGATCATCCCATTTTCAAAATCCTTTTCGAGCGCTTACTGGCCAACGCTTCGACCAGTAAGCGCTCGGAAAGGATTTAGAAAATGGCGTGACCAAAAGGCTGACATTTATTCAGCATAACGCATCAGCATTGCTATTCAACATGGTAGTGCCACCAGTATGCTGTATACCCTTCCGACTTGTAGTGAGCTTAATTATCTTTATACCTCTTTCGGTCTATGGATATTTCAGATGTAGGTACTTAATGTAAGTAGTTAATTAAGTACGAGTATGTAGGTAGTACAAATAGTGTAGTTATTATTGTAATTTAGTTTTGTTAACACACAATTTACCCGTTAAAAAACGATATACATATGCTATTTCTAGAAAACTAATCAAAAATGTAAGTTGTTCCCCTAACCCATGCAAAGCTGTTCGTCCTTTCACCCCATTACGCGACTTTTCAAAATAAACCAACGTAACCGTGTAAAGACGTCACCGCTTTAAAAGCTTTCGCCATTTTTCGGGAATATCGGCTTAGAGATAAGCCGGAGTGATAAGGCGCGGGGCGGGGAACAGGAGGGGAGGAGATGTCACTTCAGTTTAGGATATAAGCTTTTTGTATCAGTCGTGTGACGCACCTGTCCGCTTTTCGTCACCACTGGTTCTTATTTTTCCTGTTTGTATTAGGGCTGACAATTACAATTTACGTGATTTTATTGACTGGCTTAGTGTCTTAGCATGTATTAAGTATGCCTGCGAAACCGTAGGTCGTAGATTCGATTCCCACCCAAGGCAAATATATAAATATTACTGGCACTGGGCTGCATAATAAGTATGCATGTGGTTTGTATAAGTATATAAGCATTACATCAGCTATCTGGCTTTCATGGTATAAGCTTTGCTTTGTTTGGGGCTGGATGTTTGAGGCTTTGTCTGAGTCAGAATATCAGGAACTCAGGACATTATCGCAAAAATATAACAACAATCGAAATTCGATCAAACGTCTGCAGATGACAGTAAAAATTAATCTCATGAACAAATGAGACTATCGGAGTAAGATCCCAGGGCCGCCAGACGTCACGTATTTTCTGATGAACAAAATGTGTACCATTGAGTAAAGTTAGTACGTACTAAGAACACGTGCTTACTCGCTAAATTGCTTAGACGGACAATTTTGAGATATAGGGTCCAGAAGGTACATAAAAACATTTATGTACGAGATTATGAGTTTAGGGATGACTGGCTCTTAGATAGGTCTGTCTTTTAAGAAAAGACTTTAAAATAGTTGTCGGAAAAAGACTTTAAAATAGTTGTCTGATAAACATGTATACAAATGGAGTATGAGAATTTAAGTAAAGTCGTTATTTTGGGAGTTTTAAAGCATCTGTTAAGCAAAACGGCCGACGGAAAGTGTCTGGGGGTATTGGGCTTTACTTTTAAAGATATTGCCTATAACATACGTGAAAATCAGTTATTAGAAAATACGTGCAGTATGTAAGGTATCTTCTGGACCCAATTCTAAAAATTGGCCGTCTAAGCAAGTTAGCGGGTAAGCATGTGTTCTTAGTACGTACTAACTCTACTCAATCGTCCACATTTCGTTCATCAGAAAATACGTGACGTCTGGCGGCTCTGGGATCTTGGACTATACGTAAAATATTTTGAGATCAGTTTTGACTTATCTATTAATCTTATAAAATATTATGCTGTAAACTGAGAAAAAAATTCAAATGAATCCAAATTTATTTAGATACTTAGTTTGAAAACGTTACTTGAAAAAACTTAGCTTATTAATCACATATACACACAAAGTATCTTACACTGGTGGGACCCACACTAGACTTAAACCCTTTAAACACGAGCCCTAAAATCAGAGGAAATTACGTAAAAGTAGTAGGGCGGACCCTACATCGCACCATAAATCACCAATCATATGGTGCGATGTAGGCTCCTCCCCACTTATTTTATGTCATTTCCTCTGATTTTCGGATTTATGTGTAGAGGGTTTTACACTGAACATAGACTAGATTTACAGAAAGATTGTCACCGTCCAGAAATCACTTGATTTATTTATTATTGATCCATTGATTTTTTTTTTTATGTTGGTGAACAATTCACACTCAACACCATCTGACCCCAAACTAAGCAAAGCTTGTAATATGGCGGCCAGATAGCTGATATACTACTTATATAGTTGTAAATACATAATTATTATTTATAGAAACAGCCAGACCCAGTGCAAATATTTGAAATCATCACACAAATATTTACACTGGGTGGGAATCGAACCCACGACCTTCGGCTTCGCAGGCAGAGTTACTACCCACTAAGCCACAAGGCTAGTCAATTTTATTTATTTCTTTAGTCTATTTATGCATAATTGCAATTACAGTTGTATTTATATTGTATTTATTAGATAATATGTATGTATTTAATTATTTTATTTTATTTTTATCATAGTTGTTATTTTCTTTCCAATATATAATATATACCAATATATTATAAGATATAATATTCCCAATGTATACGAGTATTATTTCCCATCCCAAGCTACCCTGAAAGAGGTCACTTTCAGCGATAAGGCCGCTCATTGTCGCACTATTGTAAAATGTATTGTTCTTTTTTTCTGTGTTTAATTTTATTTGGTGTGTCAAGAAAGATTATATCTATTTATCTATTTAAGGTAATGTGGTAAAGTAGGTATATTTAAATCTGAAACTTGTGAAGGTCTATAAATCGAGTAAAATATTTAACGGAGTCAACTCCAACTAGAAGATTAAATAAATAAATATTGGTGGACAATTCACACACAACACCATCTGACCCCAAACTAAGCAAAGTTTGTGATATGGCAGCCAGATAGCTGATATAATACTTATATAGTTCTAAATACATTACAAAATACAAATACAAATACAAAAATCTTTATTGCTGTTTGCAGGTAAGATAAGATGATACAAAACATTTAAATAATTGACCCATACAAACTGGCCTCTTCTTCTAGAGGCATGCAATATGTCTGGCAACGCAGTTTCCATTGGTCTGAATTTATACAATGATAATAATAGTCAGCTGATAAGGTCTTATTTTATTATACAGTTATTCTTATTATACACTAGATGTCCGCCCCGGCGTTGCCCCGTGGTACATTATATAGTACTCATCAGGATCCCGTACATATACAACGGTGAAATAATGTCGGAAATCGGTTCAGTCATTCCTGAGAATATCGCTTTCAAACAAAACACCTCTTTAGCTACCTGCTACGCCACCTGTCGGAACTTGGTTGTACCAACTCAGATTTAGAAAATAAATTTGATTAGCAAAGGTTTTATATTCAAGAGGTATGTAATCTGTGATATTCAATGACGCAATCTTAGACACATGCTGTCATGTGTCATGTCAAAGCACGAAACGTACGAAAACTCTCAAAAAGGAATATTTTTTCCCGATTTTGTTACATTCTTGATTCATGCTCCGCTTCTATTAATAGTGGCGTTATGTTCTATAGCCTAAAGCCTTCCTCGATAAATGGGCTATCCAATAGAAAAATAATCTTTCAATTCGGACCAGGACTTCCCGAGATCTTAGCGTTCGAAACGAGCAGGACGTGCGCCTCACGGTAAATCCTCAAAGGCCTCACGTCATGCAACAAGCCAGCTCATAACAGCGGAATGACACGAAGCTATTAGAACACGAAGATTCCAAATCATTACCTACTGCACTGCGCTCGTTACCCAGAGATTTAAGATATTTTAAGTTTATACCCTATAATTTCATTGGAAATATGGCTCTTCAAACCGGAACACAGTGATGTTTTCACATTACCGCTTGGCGATAGAATAACTGGTGGTACTTCCCCAGGTGAAATCTGCATCCTACCACTACCAAAAAAATATTTATTTAATTTACTAGCGATATGAAGTTATTTACTACGTTTCACTACTTATTTAAGATTTTGAAGTCAGTTCAACTTTCGAAGCGGTTTCATGGTTGAAGTTCTAAAGACGCGAACGTTAACTTCGCTTTCGTAATGAGAACATTAAAACTTTGGTGTGCGCTTTTCAAATCTAGGATGAATCGATTTTATTTAGATTAACGCGTTGTATCATGCCGCATTTTTAGGGTTCCGTACCCAAAGGGTAAAAACGGGACTATAAGTGCTTTGCCACACTAGACGGAACTTCCGTCGCCGAACTTCCGTTGCGGAACGCCAATACATGTTATTGCATATAAAATACAAATAGCGGGCACACTACGCGGAAGATAGGTCGTTCCGTCGCGGACGATCGGTCGCTCGGAGCGGACCGCTCACTCGCCGCGTCTGTTCGGTCGTCCGCGCACCGATCTTCCGTTAGCGTAAGATCGGCAACGTCGCATTACAGGTATTTGTATGCACCGCGCCACATTCAGCGGATAACTCGCAGTGACGACGCACGCACAGGATGTTTGACACTGAACGATTTATTATCGAAGTGCAGAATAGAGTTTGCCTTTGGGATTCTAGAGAAAAGCCGGATAGAACTGCAAAGAAACGAGCATGGGAAGAGATTGCGAAAATATTCTACGACAATTGGGATAGTGAAATAGAAACAAAACAGCGAGAACTTGGTGAGTTTATCACTTTATTAATTTTCTATACCTAGGTATATCTAATTATAAGTACTCGTATGCATGTAGGTACTAATTGAAACTATCATTCATATAAATCTATTTAACAATGATTATATCAGTCCTACCTAAATGAAGTTGTGTTGCCACTCTAGTTTACCTTCTTCCATAAAATATTTTTAAATAAATCTCTCGAATTTATGGCATTAGAGGGTCTAGATGTATTACAGTTTGGTAATGTAGGTAGATCAGAAGTTAACAATTCGTCGTTGTAGTTCAAACCGTCTCGTCTCCGTACAAAGTTATGAAGAACACATGTTGTTTTTACTATCTCTGTAGCAAAATCCGGGTTAACAAGTATGGCCGTATGAAGAACTCTCCACTTGTTGCTCAATATGCCGAAAGTACATTCCACATAACGCCTTGCACGAGATAAGCGGTAGTTAAACGTACGTTTTCTATGTCTAATGTTTTATTGGGGTAGGGTCGCATAACATGTTTATGTAAAGCGAAAGCCTCGTCAGCTACCAGTACAAATGGTAGTGCTGGGCCGGTAGTACCGGGGAGTATTTTATCCTCGGTAGGTCTAACATGTCATGGTAAAGTTTCTGTCCGAAATTTGAACTTCTAAATACATTACTATCAGCTTCTTTTCCAAAAGATCCAACATCGATAGAAATGAAGCAATAATTAGAATCTGCGGCTGCCATAAGAACAATTGAAAAAACTTTTATAGTTAAAATAGTTAGATCCGCTGTTGTCAGGATTAATTATTCTTATATGTTTACCATCCACAGCTCCTAAACAGTTTGGAAAATTTGCGTATTTATAGAATTCTTCTGCCACTTTTTAAAATGATTCCTTATTTGGCTCGGGCATTTCAAGTGGTTGCAGTACTTTCCAAATTACTTCACAAGTTTCTTTTATTATTTGTGCAACAGTCGATCTTCCCAGCAAAAATCGTGAGATAAACTTTTAAAATTCATTCCGGTAGACAAATACCTGAAACAAAAAAAAATGTTCAGCATCATCACGTTTTCCGCCAGTGGCTCCCCAACCTAAAATAATTAATATCCTCAAGACTACATTAAACAATGTTTCGCATCAATTCACATAATTTACTAGTGATGCCAACTCTCACCTTCGGCGTATATACAGAAAAGTGGCACCTTTGCCTTCCAAATTGAAGTTAAGAGTTCACATCGCTAATACAATATGTAAAAACATAGTTAAATGTAGTCTTGAGAGGGTCCACGTAGCGGAGTTTCTATATGTGGTATAGATAAATTATAATAATTACAATTAATCATTTTCTATTGGGGGCGCCACTATCGGAGCTATATCACCCTAAGCTAAGTTATTTTGACATTTTGTTGATACTTATATTATTTAATTTTACAGTGGATGAACTTCAAAAGAAATGGAAGCACTTAAGAGATTATTACGTAAAAGAAAAAAAACAAGATAATACAAGAAGTGGAAGTGCTGCACCTAAGAAACGTAAAAACTCGTACATTGAATTGCTGCGATTCTTGGATGTGGTGAAAGAGTCTCGGGTCTCATCGGGGAACATAAGCGCTCCGGCAGGTGATAATGACCAAAATGAAAATTCTTTTGATGAAATATCAACTAATACAAACACTCAACCGAGAAATGCAAACGTACAAGAAACTGTAACTGAGAATTTTATTCCACCTCAAATTGAAGAAGTTTCAGGGACCTCCCAAATGAAAAAAAAAAGACCTAAAATGACAGCCTTTCAACAGAGTTTAATTACAGCAATGAATAAAAAGCAACAATCACCTAAAGCAGCCGAAGAAGATGCCGACACGAAATTTTTACTTTCTTTACTTCCTCAAATTAAGAGCCTAAATGAAAGACAAAATTGTGAGTTCAGAATCGAAGTGATGAATTTGATTTATAAAATCAAATATCGTAACTCATTTAACATGTCTCATAATCAAACGTATTCTTACAACCATCCTGGCTATAGTACATACGAACAATCACCTACAACACATAGTATACCTACAGGAGATGTGTCACCGCCGATGTACCAAGGATATACTACGAATACAAACAGTGCAAGCTCCTATTCAACCATACAGTCACCTGAATCTATTGAAACTCAAATATGTCCAATTCAATCAGCTGAAACTGAAACAGCACACTCAATTGAGGAAATAGAGGAAATATTTCAGAATAGGTCCACTTAATCGAGATAATAGAGGAAATGTTGCAGCAATTTCATTCAATAAAAAATTAAAAGTTGATTTTTTTTTTCAATAAAAGTTAATATACTTAGTAATTAATCAATAATGTGTTTCATTTCATATAGTTCTTAATATTTATCTTACCTTAATGTAACGGTCAGCCTTTCTTCGGGAGGTATAGCTGTTCTAAGTTTTGTATTTTGCTTGGTAATATAGTCCTTAGTTAAATTCAGCAATACATCAAATGATTGTATGGACATACGATAATATTCGAATGCTTTATCTGGATTAAGTCTTAGTTGCATATACAGGGTATGAAATTGCCCAATTTCTAGTCGAAGAGTATTTAAGGGATGAACCCAATATTTACGCTTTCTTCTTCTCTCTTCTTCTAATGCCTCATAAATAGCTATCACTTCTATTGGATCCATCACGAATTCACGACCACACCGTATAAGCGCAGGCAGCCGACTGATGATCTGCCACTGAATATTCAGTGTGGCTGGTACCGTATAGAACGGATTGACCGCCGCGGAAGTTCGGCGACGGAAGTTCCGTCTAGTGTGGCAAAGCACTAATACTAAGACTTCGCTGTCCGTCCGTCCTTCCGTCAGTCTGTCACCAGCTTTTATCTCAAAAACGGTGATAGCTAGACATTTGAAATTTTCACAGATGATGTATTTTTACTGCCACTATAACAAAAATACAATAAATATTTAAGGGGACCTACCATACAACAAACTTGATTTTTTACCCTTTCTTGCTCGATACTAATAACGGTGACAGGTAGACGCTTTAACTATTCAAAGAATATGTAGTTTTGTGTTCTCTTTAAATATAATTGCTTAAAATAAATAATTAAGTTGGCTCCCATACAATAAAAAAGGTGTTCGCCGTTTATTTGATAATGGTACGGAATCCTTCGTGCGAGACTCTCACTGGCACTTAGCCGGTTTTCTTTACTTGTATAGATTTACACTTGACCGCCATCTCGCCTGATGTTAAGCGACGTTGTAGTCTACTATGAAGCGTGCTTGTCTAGAAGAACTAGATCAGGCAAGATGACGGCCAAATGCAAACCTATCGTCAATAAAAAAAAACTCTTTTTTTCTGTAAAATCTTACTAACTCCATTGAAACAGGACTAACAGCTGAAACCGTGGCGCGCTTCTAGTGATTCCTCAAACAAAGTTTGAGTAATTTCTTTAAAGCAAACAATCCATCACGCCTTCTAATAAAACTTATCTTGTTATAACTTGAGATAGGAACCTCTAAGAATGTTTTGAACTGATGCTTACTTAGGAACAGAGTCGCCGCAATGTTGAAGGTTTGGCGTAATGAAACGACTAAATGGGAAACGCTAGCGGCTTACTGACTTTTATGAAAAAAGGGTATAGTTATGTACTATCTATATCTTGTGAAATGTATGTACTTTCATCTTGTGACATGTTTCAAGCAACGTACGATGTTTTGTAGTGGCAGGACTCTTTACAGAGTCCGCCTAGGTAAGTGCAGCCCCTTTGCCAGTTATTCTACTGCCATGCAGTAATGTAAAGCAACACTATGTACCGGTTTGAAGGACAATGTTTCCAGAAAAATTACAAGGCAAAGAGATAAACCATCTTATGCCCCATGCAGTGACGAGTGCAGTTCATTTCCAGGTAGTGTTTTGGAGTGTTATTAAGGGCTGTGTGTCACCGTGCTTGTTTTCCTTGCCCCGAGACTCTATATTGGTATATTTAGTTTGTATATACATGAAGCGATAAGGTCGCCAATTACTCTGCAAATTTAGTTTGCCCTATAACGTTATTTATAATGTTTAGGACCTTAGTAAGATTTTAAGTGGTAATAAAGCGTAATACTACCAGTATTTTCATTCTCAAAAAGGTCATCACGAGAGATAAATTTCATTACAAAATTGGGGTCAATCTCGTTTTAGAACTTTTATTTCACGTTGGAGGACAAACAGCACAAATACTTGCAGAATAAAAATGCCGAAAGCGTAAACTTATGCCTGATAATTTGTCAAAAACGCCATGAACACACATACGTATTGAAAATTGTGTAGTTAAAGCGTTTGTAAAAACACTTTACGTAAAAATAACCTACTAAAATGTTCCTAAGTAACCCGATCGCTAGAAGATCATCCAGGAAATATCAAGAATCCTTAAAAAAGTTAAATTATCTTAAAATAAAATTACCCCACAAAATGAGCAAACAATAAAGTATGAAATTCCACCCCGTTAAGCGCCTAATGAAAACAAACATAAATTGTTCACAAAAGAAATTAAGACGGCCCTAATCCCTCAATTTCGGTGAGGTGATGGGAAATTACTTCATTACCGCGTAAATTATATTTTATTTGAGACAGCGCCCTAAACGGCGCGAGACAGAGGATGCTGCAGAGGGAATTTTGCTTAGAGTCATCTTCTTTAAAACGTCATGTGAAAATTTAGTTTTCTTCTTTCTCACATTATTTTCCTGAAAAGTAAATTAATTCAGTTTTTTTTTTAATTGCACCTTCTAATCTTTAACTAAGCAAAGCTTGAATTATGAAAGGAGATATCTGATTTGTCATAATTATTAACAATTTTAAATTTGAACGAATTATTTCAGTACTCCACAAACTACACACTGTAATACATACAAATTTAAATCCAAAGGTCTTATTCCATGCATGACTTACATGATGACAAATTACTAAAACATTGAGTCAATTTGTCAGTGAATGTAGAATCCATTAATGAAAAATAAACGAGGCATTACCTGCCGTATTGCAAATCTTGACTCAAAGTAAGTCATAAACAGAAGTTTTTATACTCATGTAACTGCTCTGACAAATTATAACGGTACCATGTTTTTAACTCGCTTAAACTGTAACTTAACTGTGAATGTTATGAATTTCTATCCTAGTCCATTGTTTGACATAAGCTTCTCCGATTATACGCCTCGCAGCATTATTCTCAGTTTTTCTTCTCCAGCCACTGCCATACGTATATTGTCACTCCATAGTTGAGTTTCAGAGCGTCTTATGCTGTTTGCCGATTCGCGGTCTACACCCTATCAATCTGGAATCGATTTCCTCACTGTATTCACTATTCAAACCAGTGATAATAATAATATAATAATTTATTACACTACAAATTAACAATAAACCTTAATGCTAATACAATAACTTTTAAAGAACAAAGAAACTTGCAGAGTACTTAATTGGCCGTATCGCTTAAAGCGATTTCTTCCAGGCAACCTTGTTATGGAGAAACGTTTAGAAATACTTATTTTGTTTAGTGATGAAGTTATGTAAAACATAACTCTGCAAAATAATAGTCAGCTTGGAAAAATACGCAGAGGTGCAGGCGGGATTTGAAACTAAGACCTTACAATTGCGAATCACGTTCTATCCTCTAAGCCACTGTAACAACAAAATGAAATGAGCTTTTCCTTAATTCGATTACACTATAGTAGCAACATTGTTTTCTAGAACAATGTAAGAGCCGCAAGTCTAAAAGTAACAAATAAATTACATTCTTCGAGAAAACATGGTGCCTTTGTTTATAGCTCTGTGAAATATAGACGTGCTAAATTGCATTTCGTTAAACATACAAAATGTTACAAAATACATTTTAGACAAAATCTCAAATACATAAAACGGCTTACAATTTCTCAACAATAGCAACGTAAATAACTTTGAAGCGCCTTCTATAGAAATGTTTCTACACCTTGTGTACCTTCGGAGTCGGTTGCTGTTTGTTTCGCTTCAGGCGTTGTTTCAAACAACGCAACGTAAAGACTTGATACAGACAAAGGAAATTAACGTTAGTCTTATAGAAGTAGTTCATTTTCTGCGAAATGTAAGCAGTCGCTTTTGTGTGGATCTTTGATCCCGCGAGTCTAATAACTCATCATTGTTGTAGAAAACGTTAGTTACAAGGATTTCGTTAACAACAGGAATCCTGTGGGCTAAAGTGTATTATGAAAGTAATTAGGTACAATAAAACAAGGGAAGCAGTATTTAGAAGAAAGAAGTTTGTTTGATTTTGAATTAAATGGTTTCAAATATACAAGTTGTTCATTCGTGATATTGGTGACTGAGAAAGCCTACAAAACCATTTTTTATTTAAAATCAGTGACGGAACGAGTTAGACATATGTCTGATGATAGGCAGTACGGCAATAGTTGTATTTCTTGAAACATTCCGATTTCCTCTCGATATCTTCCTTCAACAGATACCTTGTAGTGGTAGGACTCTTGGCAGAGTCCGCCTGGGGAAGTACCACACCTTTGCCAGTTATTCTACCGCCAAGCAGTAATGTGCAAACATTACTGTGTTCCGGTTTGAAGGGCAATGTTTCCAGAGAAATTACAGGGCTTAGAGACATAAGATCTTAGATGTCTGCGTGACGAGCGCAGTGTAGTGCTAGGTAATGATTTGGACTCTTCATGTTCCAATAGCTGCGTGTCACTGTGCTGTTATGTGTCAGGCATGTTGCTTACCATCAGGCACATGTCCTGATCGTCTCGTCACTCTTTAAAATAAGGAGTTAAATAGTTGAAGTACTTACAATAAATGTTTGCATTGGCGTGATCTCAGCAGTGGATAATGCTCCGCCCGACTCCAAGTCTCCATCAGATCAAAGTGTTATCTCTCTACAGCCATATTATCTCTGTAACCTTCACTAACTGATTTACTCCCCAGTGGCCAAGGATGTTGGAAAAAAGGGATGTTTTCTCCGGTAGGTAGATACTAGGTATATTAAGAAAAAAACTAGCAGTGCTCCCGGTTTTACTCGCGTATTTTCTGTTCCTGTAATTTTTCTAGATTAATATTTTATGAGATTCCTATTTGTAATAGTAATAAATTGAGTTTATACGTATTAGCGCGTAATACTGCTAGCTTAAAACGGTGTAGGAAAACATCGTGAGGAAACCGACATGTACCTAGAATCTTTCGAAGTCATGTGTCATCCACCAACCCCCACTGGGCCAGCGTGGTGGATTATGGCCTCAGCTCTCCTTGCGAGAGAAGGCCTGAGCCCCAACAGTGGGAACATTTAGTGGGCTGTTGATGTTGAATTTGAGTTTTGAATGTTAGCGTGATTATTTCAGTTCAAACATCTGAATGATCAACAATTGAAATTGAAAAGATTACAGGAACGTGTACTACGCGGGTGAAACCGCGGGCGCTGTTTAGTTTGTACTATTAGCAGGATCGCTATACGAGAGCCGCCAACAAAGTATGGGTATTTGAGGCAAACTAAAAACTTTTTT
The DNA here is from genome assembly GCA_017562165.1 of Ectropis grisescens. Taxonomy (NCBI): domain Eukaryota; kingdom Metazoa; phylum Arthropoda; class Insecta; order Lepidoptera; family Geometridae; genus Ectropis; species Ectropis grisescens. The sequence goes on from CM029771.1 coordinate 2,840,409, forward strand.
TTTTAAATAAGAAGTGACGAGACGAGCAGGACATGTGCCTGATGGTAAACAACATGTCTACCACATAACAGCACAGTGACACGCAGCTATTGGAACATGAAGAGTCCAAATCATTACCTAGTACTGCACTGCGCTCATCACCCAGAGATCTAAGTTGTTATCTCAAAGCCCTGTAATTTCTCTGAAAACATTTCCCTTCACACCGGAACACAGTAATGTTTTCTGTTTGGCGGTAGAATAACTGGCAAAGGTGTGGTACTTCCCCAGGCGGGTTCTGCTAAGAGTCCTACCACTACAAAACTTCGTGTTGGTGTAAATAGGAGTGTATAAAATATGATTTTTTGATTTTGGCCCAAAACTCTACCTAAAAATTGCTGCCTGTTCTCGGAATATTAGTTTTATTGGCACGATCTATACTTCATCTAACATCAGAACACTTCAAGTACGTGATACGTATCCGATTGTCCCCAATTTCCCGGCTCGGTGCGACAAAGGGTGCCGTTAGATGTTCGCAGCCGCAAAACGGGCAGCTTATCCAATAAATCCACTAACTTACAATTCCAGGCTTTCAGACGATTCTTTATTCTATTTGACGGCTACTTATTTACTTCTATATTACGATAAGCGAGTATGTAAGTATTTGGAATCGTTAGGTATATTTTTTGGGAAACTTTCGTGCATCCTTTATGTGTAGCTTTGTATATGCGAGTTTTCGTGTATTCTATGGTGTTGGTTTGCTTTTGTGTATTATTTTGTTTATGCTTTCTAGTATACGTTCATGTATGTTTTTGTGTATGCTTTCGTAAATTCTTTCACATAATTATTATGAATTCATGGTTCCACTTTCGTAGTTACGAAAGCACATTAGCCACACCATCCTAGACCACACTGTCCAAAGAGTTTACGTATACTACGTATAGAGTTGGAACAAACGCTTTACACCGAAAGCACGGGTGTGATCGCTCTTGCCTTGTCGCTCTTGTGGAAGTGTCGTACTTTTGTCGCGGCACATCACTCTGTTGCCATAGTAAGTATGCACGTCATCTGCTTACGATTGGTGCAAAGGAGCCGTACGGAAAAACCTGGTCTATTTACTTATTCTCTATCTAAGGCATTGTCGCTTAAAATCAGGTGAGACCAGTCTAGTGAAAACCTATAATAGTTCAAATGAAATTTGATCAATTTTCATGAGCAATATCGGGCCAAGACGAGATATTCAAGGTTCCGTACAATTTTCTTCTTGCTGTTAAAAAAACATGTATTCTATACAAAATCGAACTCTACACTATGTATATGTATTGAGTGCAGTGTTTTTTCGGTTTCAAGATTAGCACTAAGCCTCAAAATAGAGTAAAGTGAAGTAGAGCGCAGTGGAGTAGAGTATAGTATAATTATAGCTTCAAATGTCTTGTCACAAAAACAATTGAAATAAAATAAATCAATATCACTAGTTTGATGTAAAGGGTCAATACAATTAGCATCTGAACACAAAGAAAAGAATGTGTAAACTAACAAAATTATTATTGGCATAGTAATTTTAAAATTATTAAGTTTGTATCGTAATTAAGACGTATAGACTACTGATATACATACTAATATATAAAACACAAACTATTATACTTATTGAACCATTTTTTACTTATACCTCTGTGAAATAACAAATGTTTCGAATTCAATTCAAAAAACCAAACTGTAATCAGTTTTCAAATTCATAAGTTTGAACACGTGTTTCGCGCTTTTGAGTGGGTTAAGCAATTAGAGATTGCGTATTCAATCGCCACAGCCATACTGAATATGAATCGAAAGCTTGAATACCTTGACCTTATAATACAGGGGACGTGAAAGAAAATATAAATTAGAACTTTTTTTAGATTAATTGCTTACCATTTTCACTTAATGAGGTGAAACATCTTAACTTACCATAATCCAAGACACTGACCAAGTGCGAATTGGCGGATGGCATATAAGTCCCCGAAAGATGTTTTTCTCTTAAAACATGCCGAATATTTAACAATTTTTTTCTTCGTCGCTGAAGCCACTGATGATGAAGTTTGACTTAGTTTGGTATCTACCAATTTTTGGAATAGTACTCAGAGGTATCTACAGAGATAATTTACCTCACGGTTGTGACGTCGAATGTACTCACCACTAGACCACCACAGTTTTTGCTGCATACATTCGTTTAAATGCTTGTGTGTGGCTGAATCATCACCAAAAAGGCCTCCCGCAATATAAGGCGCTGAGCTCTAAAAATCCTGTCATCCAGTGCTTCATCCCCGCTTTACGCAGATCGTCTCTTCCTTCGATGCTTCGATTTCTATCCCACTGTTGTGTACAAAATTCTCGTTTGTAATATCATCCTTATAAGTTCTATATCAATCGAGTTTCACATGTACTGTTTGCAGGCTGGACCCAAGATTAAGACGATTTCATCGACCCTTCTTACGTCTAGGCGTCCAATACTATTTATTTTGCGTCAGTCATCATTCAGCTACAGCTCAGCTCCACTTGTTAAACCACACACAAAATAGTAATTACAAGCTGTATTTATGTTGCGTGAAACACACATGTTTCTGGGTGTAAACACTCGTGTTACTTTGTGCGTATGTGTTGGCTATGGATGTGTGTAATCCGATTATTTTTCAGATGTTACCGATCCCGATGCTTGTATGTCAACGATTGGAATAGAAGCCGTGTATGGAGTGGAATGATCCGAAAACGTGATGTTTCACCGCAGAATTATTGTATGTAAATGAGGGATTTAGCCGAACGACCTCGTTCTCGTTAGTTCGATGCGAGTTAATTCCGATACATTTTATGATCGCAGAATAAATAAATAGGATAGATTATGCTTTAATGGTGTGGTATCCATTGGTGGTTTGTTTGCAGAGGCTATCGCAGACGTTCGTATATCTAGACGTGAAGACTTTGTCCAAGTTTTTGATAGTAAACAAAATTTCGTATCATCCGATATTCAATTTTGGTGATAATACCTAATTAATATACGAACAAAAGTATGTGATCAATTTACATACAAAAGTATTACAGTATGTACAAAAATAGAGTTTGGTTATTTGAGCTCGTTTGACGCTATAGACGTCAAAAATTTAACAACTTAGATATTACTTTCGAGGCCTTTAGTTTTAGACACAGATTACATGTTTTAGGGTTTGGCCCGCCCGTATGTCTGGAATAAATATTTGGGATACGGTACGTCAAATAAGTTCACGTTCTATGTTTTATGGGTGGAATTACGTCATTTTAGCACGAATGCTGTACTAGATGATATCTCAGTTCGAATGCAGTAGAATTTCATGAAATATGAAAGTGTGTGGATTTGTTTTTGGCTGGTTTAGTTTCTTGTAAGGTCTTGTAAAATATCCAGAGAAAATCGTACTAATAATAAACAAGTTTCGAGCACATATGATGCATTCATGCATCATATTCAAATTCATTCATTACTGTGTTCCGATTTGAAGGGCAATGTTTCCAGAGAAATTACAGGGCTTAGAGATATAAGATCTTAGATCTCTGGGTGACGAGCGCAGTGCAGTGCTAGGTAATAGTTGGCCCACCAATTGACGGCCTGACAGTGTTATCCAAAGAGATGAATGATAACGATTAATTAATAAAAAAAATATACCCTTGTGGGAGAAGGCCCAGATTCCCAGCAGCGTAATGAAATTAATTTTATGAAATCAAATGAATGGTTTTCATTTCATTTCCATTTCCAGCAGAGTAAGCAAGAAGTATTATGCAGTAACTAAGCAGTGTAATACTTCTTGCTTAAAATTTAACGTTATTAATAACGTTCTTTAATCCACAGAGAATTGAAAGCGTTAACTTTGGATTATGTGGTTTGATAGAATTAACGTTTTTTAATATTTAATTGTTTATTAATTAATACAAGCAAGTTTTACCCAAGTAGTTCCCTCACCCGTTGATTCCCTGGGATAAAAAATAGGCTTAGTTTTCTTTCAGGCTATAATTTAACTGCGTTTTGAATTTCAGCCCAATCCGTTCATACGTTACGACGTGATGAGCAACAAACATCCAAAGACACAGATATATTAACATCCAAACACCCATACATAGTTGGATATTAAAAACTGTACCAACAAACCTTTTTTCAAAACTCGTCATCGAATTTGGTCACAATAATCTATTCGTTTTAGAATAATAATTAACATTTCTATAATGTCGTTAAGCGATGCTGTAATATTAAATGTGTACCTACGTTATACAGTACAGTAGTAGTCAAGTAATTTCTAAAAGAAAACTTTTCATATAAACATTCTCTATAAGCTCCAAATAATACTACAATCTAATTAATCTGCTAGTTATAAATCTCTCTAAAACAAAAAGAAAGCACAGTAGGTACAATAAACTGTGTAATTTATCCCCAAAACTTTGGCCATATTTCAGTGTATCTTTGCATAAAAACTAATATCGGTATTTATAAGTGTAACTACACACGAGCGGTTTTTATTCGCGTCAATTCATTCCTTCAGACGTTTTTCGATATGTAACCTAATGTACAATGGTATAAAACTGATGAGGTTTTTTGTTTTAATCGCGTTAATTTTAGGAACTATACGACCGATTTCAAGAATTTCATTCACCGGCACCGTCGGAAATGTACTTGAGTCTTGAGTACTATAGGCTAAATATTATACATGGCCAAAGCTAGGACATATCGCGAGTTCAAAATAAATATGGGACTTTGGCACAAGCAGCCCACTTTATGTTTCAACTGCTAGAAGTGGAGAGGCCTCATCTCACAAGAAGAAGGTCAGAATCAGTCACGTTCGCCACTGGTGGGTTGACAAGTCCTGGAAACATTTTTTTCTTGAACTTACACATTTCCTCATGCTATTTTTCTTCAAACAAACGTGGGCATTTGCTGTTCAATAATACTCATAGATGTATGCGGGATTTGACACGGTTGTAAAATCAACCGGCTCACACTTTAGGACTTCTCTCTAGAGCCAACATAATGAGGTGCGTGACTCCTCCAGCTCCTGAAACTTTTCTTCACCGGTAGTAGCGATGCCTCGCTACACAGTATTAGTTAGAAGTCTGAGATCTCTTCCAACCAGTAGTATATCTGACACCTCTGCGGAAAGGTAAACCACTTGCCACGAACAGCGAATCAATTTCCGCGTCAAGGTCTATTCGTGGTAAGAGAGTGGGGTTCCTTGTATGGACAAAGGCCACGTCCTGCAGTTTTTCGATGTCTGGGCACTTCAGCGCCCATCTCAAGCCGCGGCATCTGGCGGCGTTCTTTGCTTTTCTTCCGCCTTCGACAGGAAAACACTAAACCATTCATCCCAATCCTACGCAAATCTCATCCAAGTGTGGTCTGCGACCATCCGAATGTTATCGACTCATCCTGTCGGCGGACGATCGACGCTCCTATTTCCTGTTAATTAATGTCAAAAGTTAAAAGTTTATTTTGGTGTTTCATCCTTATTTTCCATCCTTAGTTATTAATAACTTGGTATTATTTTACTTCCTGTATAATAGTGAGAATTTGATTACATCTTATTATAAAACAAAAATGTGTTGGTTGAATAAAACTCCGGTGTACCGTGTCCCTTGCCTTCCATTGGGCGAGTAATGAACCCAGCGCGTTGCTAATGAGAAAATACAGTTGTTCCTAATTAATTTTCTGTGAACGTCATTTGTGTTATTTCTCTCCAAAATGCTTGTTTTCCAGTATTAGGAGGCTCTTACATTTATTGTAATTTAGGAAGCAGATTAGAATGAAAGTTTTGTTGGCGTCAAAATTTACTTATTAAACTTACGTTATAAATGCTAATATTATGTATATGGGCTTGGAGTCTTAAGTTTGTAAATACCTACTTCGTTGAATTCAAATTATAGTTTAAGCAAGACATTTTATGAAAACATTCAGACCATTGAAATCTGTTTTTTTTTTTTTTAAGCTTTTATTCTACTTGCCCTGTTAGTGTAGGACAAATCTTGCGAATTAAATTAGAACCACTTCCTGTCGTTAGATTAGGATGAAATTTGGTATACTTACGTAACTTCGGTGACAATGGAGTAATATGGAACCAGCAACCTGATCTCATGATAGAGTCGGAAGGTGGCCATAGGAGCTCTTAAACTAAACAAGGCAAAACCGTCGAGTTTCAACTCGTTTTAATAGTTTTTGATGATATTGTTAATAATATCAAAATACTACCAATGCCATCTATGTAGTTACTAAGTTAAGTTACTATTGAATGAATGTACGATGATTATGTTCACCTAATAAACACTCGCTCGCTATCTGTCTCACTGATAAAACGTTGTTTTATTTGTGGGCTATTATAGGTTATGGGCCCAGGACGCTTCCACAGCTCACAGCTGTGTACATATAACGCACTATCTATAGTCATTATTAATTTTGCCTTGGTTCTCACGTCGTCTGCGGCTTCTATTTTTTTCCCGGCTTCTGGCTTGATGCAATGCAACTTATCCTCCAGGATCAGAAAATTCTCCGCTGCGAAGATCCACTCATTGTAGTTCTGCCGCCCTATTAGCTTGGGCACGTTTACTAAGTAGTTCGTCATTCTTGCAAACTTTTATTGCAAATACTGAATAACCGACCAATTTTATATATTTCACTGCTTTTACTTGAAAATAAACTACAAAAAACTAAGAAATGCTAAATATACTGGGCTGTTTACACCGGTAGCATTTTACATGATTTTTAGCGCCGTCATTAAAGTTTGTTTTCGATGCATTCCGTTGGTTCGATTGGTATCTCTGCGCATTGGCCATAGACAACTTATTATTTTTCTTATGATGCCATTTCTGCGTACCCCTTGCGAATGCGCCGCTAATTTCATTGGATTGACCGCTCACATCCGTTTCCACCATATCCATGAGTTTTGTTCTAATGGCGTCCGTTGTAATTTGTATTCCTGAATGCTCAATCGCCATTATCATAGGCATGAAATTTTCAGAAAGTCCTGCTAACAATAAGCAACCGATCCACTCGTCACTGATGTTAAATCCAGTCCCATTTAGTTTTTGTCCGGTTTCGACTATTTGCGTTACGTACGACTGCATGGAAACACAATTTTCTAGGCGAATTGATATCAAATTAAGTAAAAGAAAAGAGATATTCTTCGGGTAAATCCTGCATCATCAAACAATGCATTTAATTTGTTCCATAACAACTGTTTTCTGTTTCTTAGCCAATTTAACAATTGTTATGATAAAGTAACTTGGACTTGTGCAAAGAGAATTTTAAAGTATTTAAAGAAAGTCAAATACCTTATCGGAAACTAATAGGTGGGCTCATGTATTTGGCGTACTGCCAAATACATGACTACATACATGACATACTAACCAGGCGGTCTTACACAGGCATGTGTTTCAAATTAGCTGGTAGTACAGTGTTATGGCAGGCTAAGAAAAAGAAAACAGTTGCTCTCTCAAGCACAGAATCTGAATTTATGGTTGTGAATGAGTCATATACAAAAAGTATATTTAATGATAACCAGAGTGCACTTAAGTTCTCTTCAAGTAGTGGTTTTAATAAGAGAACCAAGCATATTTATATTCGATACCATTTTACCAAAGACTGTATCACTGATAAAATTATTGATTTAAGATATTTGGAAACAGCTGAAATGCCAGCAGACCTGTTCACTAAAGGTTTGGGGAATACCAAACATTCTTATTTTTTGCAGTTGTTAGGAATACAGGATGTAAAAGCAATATAAGTATTTTGTTTAAAGTTTATTGGGTGAAATATTGCGGGCATCTAGGTTATTTTGATAAGTGGGGGAGTTAATATTATATCAAAATACTACCAATGCCATTTATGTTGTTACTAAGTTACTATTGAATGAATGTACGATGATTATGTTCACCTAATAAACACTCGCTCGCTATTTGTCTCATTGATAAAACGTTGTTTTATTCGTAGTCAATTATAGTACTCTTGTGCTACATGACAGCCAGGTCAAGATGGAGTCGCAAAGTGGCCATAGGAATTCCTAAACTAAACAAGATACATCCATCGAATTTTAACTCGTTTGAATAGTCTATTTGGTTTACTTATATACGTAACTTCAGTGACAATGCAATAATATGGTGCCATGAAGGTGATCTCAAGATGGAGTCTGTAGGCGACCATAGGAACTATTAGGATATAAATTGTTTATTTGATGTGTCACCATAAAATTGTATACACCATTAGATTATTATCTAATACGTAAGATTATAATCTCACGGTAAGTCAATCTGTAGTTTGACGTCGTTACATTCTGATCTTTCGGTTTTTACAATTTTATGGTGACAGATACAATCTTTTAATTTGTATTTTTTTTATGAAATACATAAGCTCGTATTTGCTTGCTTTCTTTATTTAACAAATCTTAATCACTGGGTTATTAGGATCTATCAGGTTAATGTTAGGAAATTACAGCGTTGGTTAATTCTGAAGGCTGGCGTCCGACCAATGACGGTTCCATCTACCTTATTGGATTCTTTGTTTATAGCCAATATTAGTCGACGTCTACCCAAAGGAAAATCATTAAGTGCTACACATTAAATGAAATCGACTATTCCAAATAACCGTTTACATTTTGGGCCATTGATGTATTAAGTATAGGCATTCAACGCTATTAGAGAAGGGGAAATTGAGTTTTGTTCCTGCTCAAGTAATCTACTTTCCTCAATAGCTCTATAGTTGTCATGTATAAAGCTATTCTTATTCTCATGTATAAAGCTATTCACTATTTCAGAAAATGTTTCATCATCCATGGCCTTCTTTATTTGACTGGGTATTGTGCCCTCTCTTTCATCATACTATCTTCCTCGGTACTGTGCCAATCGACTCCAGGTTCGAAAAAAAGGACTTGACTTTTACTTGTATTGAACTGATTATAAAAAAACCTATAAGTTCAATAGGCATGGAGTCAATACAAAACTAAGAAAATAGCCAAGAAAGTATTTCAAGGAACACATATTTCAAGAACGGCATCTGCGAAGCCGTACTTAGCCAGCATAATGGAGACTCTCTTCTTATGAAAGAAGGATGAAGAGGGTCCCTGAAGCGTGAACATTTATTTATTTATTGAGATAAAAACGGGTTTCCACTTACAATTATCGCACACAATTCTACATTATTAAATTTAAAATTTACAATAAAATACAATTTAATTATTTTTCTAACATACTAAAAATTATCATTACTAGAAATTCAATTAAATTACTTTATTAAATCAATGTGTACAAATGAAATGAAACAAGTCAACATAAAGCGGCCAAAACGAGCAGTAGTCACGAGCGTGAAAACGTGAACGTGAACGTATCCTTGAAAAAGGCCGCCGGATGCGGCCGAAACTTAAGTCTGACTATAGCAAACGTAGTTTACCCTCTGTGTTTATTTAAAACTAAATGTCCGCCCCGGCTTCGCCCGTGGTACATTATATAGCACTCACCGGGATCCCGTACATATCCAACGGTGAAAGAATGACTGAAATCGGTTCAGACATTCCTGAGAATATCGCTTTGAAACAAAAAAAACCTCTTCAGCTACCTGCTACGCCACCTGTCGGAAATTGGTCGTACCAATTCAGATTTAGAAACAAAGATTAGCAAAGGTTCTTCAACTTCGACTTTTTCTTTTGGCTCAGATTGAAAACTCTTTTGGCTTCCATTCGGTGATGTCACCGTTGACATTACGACGATGAAATGACGTTTAGCTGTCGTTTACGTTTTATGTCACGTCACACGGGAACGCGGTCTAACGGGATATTCGTCGTTGTCGATTTTTGACGTCTCACGGGAACGTGTTAAAAATCCTATGTCCTTTTCCTGGTCCTGAGCTACCTCCTCACAAATTTTCAGCCAAATCGGTTCAGCCGTTCTTGAGTTATAAATGGTGTAACACGACTTTCTTTTATACATATAGATATGTAATAATTTCTAAAACATAAAGAGGGCTTATTATGCGGACATTCATGACAGCTCAAAACAATGTTTAATCACAAGATTAAGTTAAAACTTGGTTATATTTCAGATTCAAGTTTACTCTCTCAGGAATGGGCTTAAGGTTTCGTTCAACAGGTAACTTAATCTACTCCTTTGTGATTTAATTTAGAATCAAAACCTTTAAGCCCTTGTTCCGAGCCAGTTACCCAGATTTAAATAAAGGCGAAGACAAATGGAAATCCAATGATTATCTTTTCTTTTTAATCCAATTAAGCGAGTAATGACAGGGCAATCTCGCACACTTTACGGACCTCCTTGGAAATTCTTTTTAGGCACGAAACTCGATCTCAGGCTCGTTACAACTTAAATAGATAAAAACTCTTTCTTAACACAAAGAATCGCTAATCACCGTACAAAAACTGAATTAGGTTTAATTTTGTCTCCTTGAGTGATCTCTCGTTTCACAATTTTGCATTTTTGATTCGTTTTATCCTTGAAAAAGTATTAAGGCCTGGTAGTTCTGTCAAAGTAGGCATTTAACGCTGTCTTGTTCTCGCGACCGTCACCGACCGCGGAATCGGTGCCACAGTGCAGAAATAACATTAAAATATTGGACTATGTAATTAAAACTCATTTTTTGTTCAAGATTTGTTTATGTTTGTTTGTTTATGATAAGAGTTTTGTTGCTACATAAACGAAGAAATATTAAATTGATCTATACTCGTAGGTATACAAAACTCAACCTTTTCTTTTATGGTCACACTATAAGTTGAGAAAGGCTTTTCCAATTTCATGCATCTTTTTAAAATGTTTCCTAATAATTCACAAGTTCGTCAAAAATTTTAAAAAAATTGCTGAAACGTAATGAAAGGCCAGTAAAAATAGAAGGTTTTTGGGTCAACTTTGCACTAAATCTCTAAACCATTTTTTTTCTATGAGGTAAAGATCACTTACTGAGCATAAAATTACAAAATGCTCACAGATCCAGGCTGCTCACACACACAGAGCTTCAAACGCTAATTGAAAAAAACTGTTTTAGCCGATATTTTGGAAACTATATATTTTGACAATAATTGTAGAAAATAAAATTTTGCATCTTTTGTTGCTAGTAAACTTTTTTTGTAAAAATTACCGTTTACGATTTATAACCCATTTAATGATACAGTTGCGATGATGCCGATAATAGTGGATGAAAATGATGTGGTCTACGATGGAACTTACTTCTCTAATAGAAACAAACACAGTGTACCTCGTAACCCCAAGGTTCGAACCTTCGACAAAAACCCACTCTGGCAATGCGTTTCACAGCTTAGTTGTTCTTATTACAAAAGTGGAGACCAAACTCTTCGTTCAACTCTTCAATCATGATGATGAATGGTGCTGTTTATTCGAGCAACGAGCAATATGATAGAATAACTTTAATTTAAAAACCCGACTACAAAAAAAAATACACGTAAAAAAATATTACCTACTATCTATCTATCTGGACACTTGGCGAATGAGACTAGTCTTCGAATATCTTAGTTACCAAAATCCATCCAGCCGTTTGGAAGATATGTGGAAATAAAAGTTTTACAAACATAAAGATACGCGCGAAAAACATAACCCTTCTTCCATTCCGGTAAAAAGAGACATGTTTATGCTACTGGGAACAGAATTCACTTCTTTTTTTTTTTTACATTGTTACCATTAAATTGGACATAATAAATCGTAATTGGTAAGTTCGAAAAAAAGTTTACTGGCAACAAAAGATGGGAAATTTTATTTTCTACAATAATAATAGGCTTTATAAACTTTTTCGGAATATCGGCCAAAAACGTTTTTTTCGATCTGGCGCTTGAAGCTCCACCTGGATTTGTTATTATTTTGTAATTTTATGCTCAGGAAATGATTCTTTACCTTGTATAAAAAATACGAATCGGAAATTTAGTAGAGAGTTAAATTCTACGAGTAATTTTACTGCCTAAAAGGTTTCTTATCAAATTTGGTCGAGTGTCTAAATTTCATTTTAAATGAACGAAGTTGGGTTTTTAGGGATTCGTAGACAAATTTTAAAATATACGTAATGTCTGTCCATCCGTGTGTGACAGCCATTTTTCTCCGAATCTATAAGAAGTATACTATTAAAACTTGGTAAGTACATGTATTCTACGAGTATGAACAATATTAACATTTTCATACAAAAAAAGAAAAAACAATAAATTTTGGTGGTGTCACAAACTTGGAAAAAAAAATTCTATCAAAACCATACGTGTATCTATGGATAGGTGTTCAAAAATTGTATTGAAGTTCCTAACATTTTTTTTCTAAACTGAATAGTTTACGCAAGAGTCTCTTCCAAAGTGGTAAAATCTGTATGTGAGGACTTTTCTTCCAAGTTCTAAGTACCTTACTACCAAAGAATTTACCTAAATGGCATGGCAATGGCAATCAGAAATGATCCTAACTTGCATTTATATTAGGGGATTTACGCAGGGGATTTCTCCCCTCTCATTATTTCCTTATCCCGATCTCTGATTTGACGGACGAATATTTTACCGATACTTATCTATTTTCCATTGCATCCGCATTGAATTTTTTACTTATGTGTTATCGACGTCAGTTTTTTGAGACTCCCTTATTGGTCTACAAGATAAAGTAAACAGCGTACTTATTAGTTTCAGCGTCTATTTGCAATTCCAATGAAAATGGTATCAAAAATCAAGATCATAGCGTGCTTCACTAGTAATACCTACTGATATTGTTATACTGTGGCACTATGATCGTAATATTTAAAATTTATTGGTTGTCAAAATTGCAAAATCAAGCACAGGCCCGTCGTCCGTGAGCGCCGAAACGCGACTGATCAGGCCTGCCGAACGGCGCGCTATATATATGGTAGATATTAAAACATAGTGAATAACTGATACTTTTATCAAGTCAAACACTGCGAATGCATCTATAACTTTTAGTGGCTTTCGTTGCGTACAAAAATTTAGTAAAAAAAATCATTAGTTTAGTCATAAACTTGAATAAACTTTTTGAAAAGGGGTAACTTTGAGATTTTTTTCTATCAAGTAAAATTCATTAAATCGTGTTATTGACTGCGAATTGCACTAGATTAGATCCTTAACTAATACATATATTTTTTTCAGAGTTTAATACACTATTTTAAAGGTCTTAAAATTGTTTTAAAAATTCAAAATTACGGCCCACACGCCCTTAACACGTTACAACCACATATACACGTGGTGGTTTAGTGTCGAAAATTGCCGGTTTTTTTAGACAAGTTGTTAACATTTTTTTTTTGTTTTTCATCTAGCATGCAAGAAGGATTAACTAAATATTATATTTATTCTTAAAAGCTGGCTCATTTCTAAAACTATTTACAAATTTACTTTTAGTTTCATCCAGCGTAGAATCTTCATCACAGCCGTATTGCGTAAAAGATCGCAATACGGTTGGATGGCGGAGCCATCTGGTAGTCGTAGTATCTGATGGAACTCGGTGGCGTGGTCGACGTTCTTTATTTAATTCATGACGACAAATTGCGTTGCTCTCGATGTCTTCGGTGTAAAAGATAAACACCCGAGTGAGCCAAGGTAAAAAATACGGCTACGTGTGGGACACTTTCGTGTAGCTTCAGGTGAGCCTTGGCCTTAAGTGTGATTACTGGCTCGTATATTAGTTCTAAAGCCTCATAGATTGTCGTGTTACGTATTGTGCATTGTGCAGGACCCCGTGCTTTCCCGTAGGCTGATAAGGTTTTTTTTAAATTATTTAATTTAGCCACTCCACAGACCCTGGGGTCCGCGACATTTGTAATTTGAATTATCTTTTTTTTACATATTTCTTGGATTAGGAGAGGAAGAGGAAAATAGGGGGGGGGGGATATTTCCAAAGGCTGATAAGGTTATGTTTCTATTCTTGGGTATGAACTAAAAAAGAGATGTTCGGAAGAGTACATTAGATGTTCATCATCTGTGTACCGTCTTTGTTCCAGGGACCGTAAACATTGGACTCAGGAAATTATTCCGGAGTAAACATATATCTAAAATGCTAGATTTAAGAATTGTGAGGCTTAAAGTTGGAATCCCGGTTACACCTCTGTGTATTTTTATAAGTAAAGGTAATGTTTGTAATGCCCAGAATAAACACAACATTACAACACGAGCCTATTTAAGTTAAATAATAATATAAGGCATATACATGGCTCACAAACACGCAAAAATTTAAAATACGAAAAGTAAATAGGTATGAATCTAGATAACTTGTTCCTCAGACCTCGTCTATTTTATATTACTTACTTGGGAAAGCAAGGTCAAACGTTAGCTAATTCGACATTAAAATATATATCCTTAAGTCGCAAAATACATTTTTAGATATTTAGGTGGTACCTTTTATAAGGTAGACTGGCAAAATGTGCTTGTTGGTAAGAAGTACAGTGTATAATAGCACAATACCACGCAGTCATTACAACCTGAAATTTGTAATTCACTTCCTAGAACTGTCCTGAGCTTATTACTCGGAGAAATAAAACGATTAATTAAAGACAAAGGTATTGTACTTGGCCTGATGGACTCTGTCAAGAGTCCTACTACTACAATGGTACAATATGTACGTCAATTAAATTTAAAATTGTTGTAATATAACAATGTATGGGTACTGTTTGGACGATTGGAAATTTACGCAGTATACATTTGTATTATGTTTTTATCCACGCTATAGCAACCTAATATAAAGTGTTAAAATTCTGACCTATTTCATTGTAAAGCTGAAATAAATTGCGACAAAAGATCTTCTATTTCACAACGTTTTCTTCTGTCTGGGTAAAGGTTAGAAAGTTTTTTTTGGTCCAGTGTATACAATAAAATACATGGAATTTAAAACCTTTGCTAGTGTTTTTGAAGGAAAGTCATTTTTTCATACATTTTAGTTATTAGTACTGACAGCTTAACTGCTTATCTATCTATACTAATATTATAAAGCTGAAGAGTTTGTTTGTTTGAACGCTAAGATCTCGGGAAGTACTGGTCCGAATTGAAAGATTCTTTTTCTATTGGATAGTCCATTTATCGAGGAAGGCTTTAGGCTATAGAAATTAACTCTACTATTAATTGAAGCGGAGCATGAAACAAGAATGTAACAAAATCGGGAAAAAATATTCCCCTTTTGAGAGTTTTCGTACGTTTCGTGCTTTGACATGACACATGACAGCATGTGTCAAAGATTGCGTCATTGAATTTCAGTAATCTGTGCATTGAATATAAACCATTGCTAATTTTTGACGTGACAACGTCTTAAATTAGGTTGCGGCTGGAAGTCACTTATGAAAAAGTGTAACGCTCGGTAACGTTACGATGAGTCACCGAACGAGAGAGGCCCGCCGAATGCCTTGCGTCTCTCTCCCACTCAACTATGATCGGTCTGCCGCGCGCGCAGCACTAGAGAATTAGGCGCATTGAATCGGCGCATGCTTGTGTCTCTGTCTTTGTCTTTCTCGAACGTTCTTGGCGTTGAAAAACAAGAAAGCGTCATAATACAAGTTCACACGTGTGGTTAAAGTATCGTCAGCTGTGTCTGTAGTGAAAATGTGGAGTGCTTAGATTCGTCATTTACAACAACTACAACAATAAAGGTAAATAATTGTACACTGATATTTCATTATCGTAAACTATGATTGATTGATTAATTTCTTAATTTCATGAAAAATACGTATAATCTTGATTGCGTATCAAACGTTTCTAAGTCAACTACGTTAAAAGGAACAACTATCGACTTGACTTTCGCAAGACACATTACAGCAGAAACACTTCCTTTCATTTCATATTTCTCCTATCATCGTCCTATCCTCAACAAAATCACTCAAATAGGAATTAGTTAAGTTTAAGTTTACATGTACAATGTTTTAGTAAACAAAATATATTTCTATAGTTAAAATTTGTGCAATTCTTATTTTCATTCAATTCCTTGTTCCTATTGTGCAATTTAATTATATTCATATCAATAAATATTCTACCGAGAAAAAGACGTTGTCACGTAAAATCTTCGCCCGTAAAACCGACTTTACAGGCAACCAGATTTTTTTTTTTCTAAATCTGAGTTGGTACGGCCAATTTCCGACAGATGGCGTAGCAGGTAGCTGAAGAGGTTTTTTGTTTGAAATCGATATTCTCAGAAATGAGTGAACCGATTTCAGTCATTCTTTCACCGTTGGATATGTACGGGATCCCGATGAGTGCTATATAATATACCACGGGCGAAGCCGGGGCGGGCATCTAGTATAGAATAAGAGTGATTAAGAGTATTTAATTCGTAAATACCAGTATGTAGATTCCCACAGTTTTACCCGTGTAGATATCGTTTCTCGTTTATGCCGATGAAAAGTTGCCTAGCAATTATTTAATACTGTGTTCCAAATGTCAATTCAATTTCTTTCAAATTCTTATGAATTAAACCTTAAAATTTAATTTTTTTCTTGTGATTTTAACCTTTGAGTGCTGTGATTTTAACCTTCCAATAATAATATTGGAAGGTTAAAATCACAGCACTCTTTGCTAAAGTTTATAGTTTTCATAATAATATGTTGGTATTTGAACTAGAATATTTACACAAAGAAATATTTTTAAGAAGAAAAGTTTTTTTTCATAACTCACGCTATACAAAAGTGAAAGCAATCTAAGTTTAATCAAAAGTAATTTACGTGGAGGTATTAGAAATAAAATACTTGAAAATTTTAAAACAGTTTCAGAATAGTAAATTAGGTTCTTTAAAAGATAAATAATTATGTTCGCTTTACATTGTTAAAGAAAACAATTAATTACAATTTTGCCATTTTGTTAATATAGATAACAATTGTTGTAGCTGTATTTATTATTTTAGACAATAATTTAGTGGCGTTCCGCGGTTTCATATGCATAGTTCCGAATCCCATTATTTTCCAGAAATAAAAATAAACATATGCCTATGTTATTCCAGCCCATTATTAATCTATTGTTTTTAAACTTTAACGATCTGAACACATACTGTAAAGTAAAAAAAATATTAGCGGTAACAATAGGCATATCGACTCATTTTTTATTTAATGTGGCCATCAAAAGGCCATTCAATAACTGAAACATAGGTGAAACAATTTCTTTGTTACCCATGATATCACGATTTTAAAATCACAATTTTGGACTCTCCCAAAAACGCTTCATACACTACAGAAACGTGACGTCACACTGTCGTATTTTCTATGCGTCGCGCGTAAAGTTTGTATGATAGCTACCTATATTAAATATTGCGTTTAGGAAACTGGTTTCATTACAAAAGTAACTTGAAACTGAATGGGTTATCCAACGGTAAATACATTTCTAATAATTTCGTACTTTTGAAATGGACTCGCCCATCCATACACAGCTTTGAATGATCATAAAGTAAGTTAAACTAAAAAAAATTGGTACATATTTTATTCTATTTAAACACTGTCATTATATCAAATTATTTAATATATTTGCAGACCTGTCGTCACGCCCATTATTATACGGTTGTAACGCTGCCGAAGAGTCGAGATAATTGAATAATAATGTTGATCGTGATTAAGTCCTCTATAGTGTATATAAGTGCTTACATTATCTAGTTAGGTACCAAATTTCATAGAGATACATTTTATATTTCTGAACACTTCTCTGAACCTTTCTTTACCTTACACTACATTTTATTTCTTTTTACCACCACGTTCGAACATTTATTTTTTAAATATGTTAATATTATGTTTTTGTTGTTAGTTTATATAGATTTTTGTACTGGGTAAACCAGTTCATGAGAACTTTAAAAATCTCTTCAAAACTAATTCTAAATTGCGATGACAATTTTACTACACCACACAGACGGAGAAAACCGCCGACAAAACAAAGGTATGAATGACTAGCGAAATGATAAGACAAAAACTTGAAATCATTTAAATGAAGAAATAAAGGATTTCAAAAGTTAAGAATGTTAACACCACTAGTTAGCGTTTAAACATTTCTGTTTCGAGTGGAAATTTCATAAAATCAATTAAAAAAGTTTGCTTCTATAACTCGATTGTGAAAAATGTTTTTCCAGAACTTTCCGCTTTGTTCGAAACTCTGAATAAATGTTTATGAATCGGCAGAGAATGGCGGCAACTTCACTAATAAAGCTTTGAATACGAATACTAACATTTCTGGATGTTCATTTGTTTGTATTCATTTGCCTGAAATTTTCGCACAAAAATAACTGTATATACTCTTACAATTTCGAAAAATCAGTTATTAATTTACAAAGCGAAGAGAGTTAATCTTACAATTAAATGGATTTGGAATAATACATACATACACTTAGAGAACAAATATTTGTACTCAGCACACAAATTTTATCTTATGTGGGATTCTAACACACGACCTTTGGGCTAATATATTTTTCACTGTGAATTAATGCCGAAGCGAGTCCATGAGGACTAAATAAATATCCTCATACCAATACGAAGCTATGGCGAAAAATCATGGCAGCTTCAAACATTTTTTATTAGCAAAGGGTCCTATGCCTGTTGGCTTGAGATGGCGTTTACATATTTCTTACCAAATTTCGGGCCAGCGCAGAAAGTAAGGCAGGAAGGCTCTAAGCTTAACACTTCTCCCTATAGTCAGTGGTACTAATTTTCTTTAGAAGTGGTGAATCTTCTAAGCGTTGACCGTAGTCGTAGATGGCACTTAACTCCGGTAACCTAGCTTTATGATGTCTATATACTCATACAGCTAGATAACCAAAGATAACTAACCAATCTACTTTGACTTCTTTTTTCTAAATAGTGATGTCCATTGGGTTCCATCGCAGATTTATCCGAAACATCTTCTTTTTTCTTATCTTAAAGTTTTTTCTATATTTCAGTTTTTTTTTCTTTCTTCTTATAAACGACAGCGGTTCTTCGTATGTCCCTTTTCCTGAAATGTAATAAAACAAAATCAGGAAATAATTCAGTCCATATTTTTAATAGTAGTTATCTTTCTGTAGCGCTGATTCGCAACAGAATATCGTTATAAAAACACTACAACAAAAACTGTACTTTTTGCGGCCATTGTCGAAAAAATTTAAAAAAGAATACGTCATTGCTACACAAAAAGGTTTACGAGAAAAAAGGTTTTACAGCGAGCCCACCGCGGTCGTCACCGCGCCGAGGCACAAATGACTTGAGCAAAGATATTTGATAGCAACAGCTTCTTAGAACTGTTTGTTTAGGTAAATACATCTACGATGCGAAATAACCAACACATTATGAACTCTCACGTCCTTCTCAAGTCAAATAGCTAATTTTAAATGCAAAGTCTCAGGTTAGATTGGTTAAGCATGTGACCATGGCAGCAAAGTAAAGGAAATGGCGACCTAGAAACTGTTGTCTGTCATTGGAGAATTTTCCTTCCTTTGTACGCAATTTTCCGATTAACTGTTAAAATATAAACGACTGAGATTACCTTGCCGATGTTGCAAGCATTTGTAATGAGGTAAACGTCTTTTTTGCTTAATAACATGCAAAATGTCATCATCTTAGCATATTTTATTTAGAATATCAATTAGTTATCATTGATTAATTAATACCGTTATTTTGATAAACTCATTTGGCACTTTACAAAATAAAAACAGTTTGTTTTTATTATATAATAATAATAAAACTCACAAATACAGAAGCAAAAAGCTATCTTGTACTCGTAGCTAAAAACGATGTCTTCGAGGCAACCCGTAGTTCATGAATCATCGAAAAGAGTTATACTATAAAAAGACTCGGGAGTCTTATTAAAACATGTAAAGAATCGTTTCATTAAAGTTGTCTACATTGGAAGTGCTTTGAAAAACAAAAATATGTAATAGAAACTCTCGAAGTTCAAATGCTCGTAGATCTATGGACAACAGTACCAATAGCGAGAAAAGAAGGAACTATATTGTCGATATATTTACTAGCGTTTACACGAGGGACCACTAAACACTGCCAGTGCAAACATACGTTAATTAAATTCATCAACCTATCTACAAAACTTTAAAAATAAGAATAACATTACAGGGATGACCGCTACGTCGTTTAATGTACACACAAAGCTTTAAACTCTTCCAAGACAGACCTCGTCCCACATAGCTTCCTCGAAAACGCTCCGATTTCAGGTAAAAAGCGTATCGTGGTCATGGTGACATAACGCCGTCGAAAAAGGTAAAAGTCTTCAGTCACGAACGAGGCCTGCGACGAGGCATCGACCATCGACGGCCTTGCAGCCTTACCCTCGTTACACTGTTTGTGGAGGCAATAATGGCGCTCCGCGCTATTTCTACGTTGGACAAAATGGCGAGGAACTGGCGCGTAAGCAAATTGCGGAAATTTCGTGTTTCTGTAATTAACTTTACCTGTGATGTTAACTCCCTAATACAAGGTTGCACAGATAACATCTAAGGTACAGACAATCGCAACAATCACATTGTCTTTGTAAGTAAAATAATACTATTCAATTAGACCTTACTATCTGGTACCTATGATTGATGACGGAATATTTGCGATAGTTGCAAAGACATATGGGTCACAATTTTAACTAAGTTTTATGTACCTTGTTCTCGAGTAAACAATGTATGAACAACCATGATAGTGTAAAACAATATTAAATGTTGTATTTCAAATAACTAAATGGCGCAAATCAACTGTACTTATGAGAACATATCTTTGTCATGTATAACCGTAAGTGATCCTCACTATTTAGCTATTTACATAATAACTTAACATATTTCAACAATAAGTTAATTTACATCAAAATTGCAATCAATGTAAAAGTCATATTTGGATAAATTTACTCGTATATTTACAGCACAGACATAGATAGCTCTCATATAGTCCCGGATTGAAGCTTTTGATCTGTATCAGACGTCAGAAGATGCAAAGTTTCTTATAAAGCCTCGCTGAGATGAACTAATGGTATTAATTCTACACCATTACTTTAAAAATACTGAATTCTCTACAAGTTGTAATCTATAGCCAAATTCTACATAAATAACAAATAAGTAATAAAACAATAGCTCAAACCAAATTCAGGCTGAGATTATCTATTATATGGCAGAGATAAGCCATCAGAGTGCAATACTTGCAAATACTTATTAAGAGAATATATTTCAAGATACTACGTACCTACCTAATTATTAGATGTATAAAATCCTAGCTAGATATTAGATATAACGGATAGTAAAAAAAATCAAAGCAATATTTTTATTCGATAGATATGCAGCATGTCCCGCCTCGGTCCCAATGAACCTGTTGATCTGTGAGGGACCGAGCCGCCATCGCCAGGACGTTACGCATTTCGTCCTTCGCCGCGCGTGGGGAGGATGCTAAACGCCATTATAACTCGTCACTACTGTTGTGACATCAGTAAGGACATTTTAGTAAGAATGTGTTCTACGTACAAATACAAAATTAAATTGGTAGACATTTCTCACACAAACCATAACTAAGCAAAGCTTATATATATTATGATAGCCGGATAGCTGATGTAAAGCTTGTGTAGTTGTTAATACACACTTATTATGTATAGAAACAACCAGACGCAGAACAAATATTTGTATTCATCGCACAAATATTTGCACTGGGTGGTAAGAAGTACACAAGTACTGAATATTAGAAACATACAGAAACGACAGTTTTAATTTACAAAATTGAAATAAGATTATTTTCTTACGTTTTTAAATGTCACGTTTTGGCGTTTTTTTTTAAATGGTGTTATCCATAGGCGACGGTGACCACTTACAATCAAGTTTACACTTGATTGTTTATTGAAATATGCGTTAAGAATAGCAATTTCTTTTTTTAAACTTTTATTATAAGCTCAAAGGTTTTCTTAACGTGATAAATCTTTTTGACAGTTATGAATCCCGGTCAAGTACTACTTTAACTGACTTTAACATGACGACGACGAGCTCTGTAGCGTCCACGCCGCGTGTATGGCAGTATTGTGCTTGAATTCGATTGCGTGCGGAGCTACATTTGTATTCATACGCGTGTCGAGTAGTATGCGCGCGTTTTTTGTCGTCCCTCGCCGGAATCGCCTTGTAGGGACGTGATGTGAACTTTACGAAGCTTGACTCATGCCTTTCAACACATACCCCGCATTATACCTACTCTATAATATAATAAGAATCTGCATTTAACCCAAAATTACATTCTAGATATTGTGTTCTGGTAGTAAAATGTTAAATTAATTGACTTAATTATAGTATTCACGTGATCAGTTGCAAAACCAGGTTGGGTTTTGTGTAATAAATTTGAGTTACATGATTTTGGTATTAGCATAACAAATGATTTTGCAAGTCCGTAGATTTCGTACTAGTTAGCGGTGACTAGTACGAAATTTACGGGCAAGTTCAACCTTCGATTGATTAGATTGTTCTTATGGCTCAGTTGTTAATATGTCTGCACGCAGAACCGTAAGAAGGTGTTCGATTTCCGCCGAGGTCCAATGTTTGTGTGATGAATACGGATCATTAATCTGTATTTTGCTGATTTCAAATGTTGTCCAATTTCCAATTAAATCAGTTTTAAATTTCTTTCGGTACTACAAGCATTGCTTTGGAGCTACAAAGTATTATGTAAAATGAAAGAAATGTTCACGAAACAAATAATTTTAAAAAAACCTTATTTTGGATAAGATGTTTATAAAATTGAAACTGTCGAAACAAAAACTATGGATTGTGGATCTGAGAGCCAAGACGTAAAACTAAGATGTTATCCGGTCACGCTACGGTCACCTGCGCTGAGGACAACGTACGTATGAGTATATACTGAGTATACATACTAATATACCAAGACTCCGTAGCTAATAAATAACTCCGTAGCTAATCTTATTTAGAAAAGGTGAGACCATTTACTTCTCGATGAAGAACAAATTAAGTTTAAAAAAAACAGGTTATATCTGAAGTTTCTGCGGTCCCAATTTGAGTATAAAGAAAATGTTAAAACAATAAATGTGGCAAAATAGTCGGTGCCTTGAAAACCAGTGATATGAAAAGACATTTAAAACTAATGTTCATACTCTCCAAATAATGTGTGTATATTCTCAGTTGTAAAACGGTGTTCACTGCTAGAAAACTGAGCAATGTTTTTAAATATGTTTTACTAACTAATTAAGCTTTGCAAATAATAAAATAACATTAAACTATATTCATTGAGTCATACTTGATTTTTTTGCTTTTAAAAATATAATTTCGATTATCGAAATTTATAAGTAAGTTATATTTAGGGGGTAACGACAGTTAAACTCTATTTGCCTCCATTGCCTACCGCAACAAAAAATGTATTATCATAATCAATTAAGTGAAATTGATGTTATTTTGTTTCGAAACCAGTAGTTGTAATATGAGCAAAACGCCAAAGCGTCGAAGCTATCAGAGAACAACGTCAATAAAGCCATGGATTTGGGGCGAGCATCTGTTCGGTATAATTTAATGCGAGCGAACCGGCCCAGCCATCTACGGCCATCGGTAATTGCTGTAGAAACTCTTGTAATGGCTTATTCAATCCTCGCCGACCGCCCCGACCAGTTTCAGCGACGCCTTTTGCGAAACCTAGCCCTCATTCACATCGCCCGGCTCACAGTTAAGACCTCTGTTCTAGCCGCTTAACTGTGCTATTGCATCTAAATCTAGCTCAACGCTTTAGCATGCGACAAATGCCAGCACTATGAAACGACTCTGGTTATTTTATAGGTCGAAAAACCGCTTCAATTTATAGCTGGCACATTGTAAATTACTGCAGCACGCTGTGTAATATTTGTTTCAGATACGCAAATTCGAATTGCTATTAAAATGTACGTTGTACGGATAATTTATTGGTTTGATATCCAAATTACTTCCCATTAGATGTTTAGATAAGCGATATCTATGTAGCACTTTTTATTTTGGAGATTTTAAACAAAACAATGGACCGGCTAAGTAATTTATGTTTAAATTACGTTGTAATTACAAAAAATTTGATTACTTTTTTATATACGTATTACAGTTAATGCACGTTTTTTTTAATTCTAATATTAAAAAGCTTTACCGTTGGATATGTGCGTGCTCTTAGACTATATACTGCTCTTATACTTTTTTAAGATAGATACGTAGCTTATTTTTCATTTTTCATGAGAAACATTGAACATATTTAAGAAAAATTGAGTCTCTAGAAATTTTGAACATTCACTACTATAGTCATTAAAATAACAAAGTTCGGGACAAAGCAACAGTACCTCTGAGACCGTCTGATTAATAGGATAAAACGATTACCAGATTTTCCCGAAAGACACAAAGGGAGGCTTCGTTAGCTTTTCACTTGATTTTCCGTGACGCGGCCTCCGTTCAGAGGACCCGAGAGGTCTATCCTCGTGACTTCAAACGTCCCGCCATGTAACCGGTGAAACCTCAAGTACTCTTTGATGTCCCCGATCCTGAAAGGAGATATTTCGAATATGTACTTTGGAAAGCAAACAGATGAGAATAAATTGGGGAACAATTTGATTTGAAATGTTATTTTAGATAACTAATTAGACGAATCATTTGGTACAAAATTAACTTTTGAGTGCATGTACTCTCTTTGTTAGGTACTCTCGTTATTCTAACTTTTACGAATACTTTACAGAAAAAGTTAGACTTTTTCTGTAAAGTACTATTAAGGATATTAGGTACTAATTATTTTACGTAATAAATGAAATTATTGAAATTAATGATGTTATTTATTATTATTAAGATCCCATTGTGTCCCAGTGTTGAGCAAAGACCTTCCCTACCCTTCTTCCATTTTTGACTGTTTTGAGTCAAATAATGTTATTTATACTTCACTTTATTAATTAAAGACATATATTCGTACATAATAACTACATTAAAAAACTTTGTTTAACGCAGTTTTTTCTTCATTGTTTACGAGAGATTTCTCACATTTTCTTAGGAAACCGATTCGTGGAAAAGTATTTGATAAAAGAACGTAAATATCTAAATCGCATTTATCACAAGAATCAAATTTCCCGTTTCAGCATCGAATTTATGTCCTGGACCGTGAAAATGCTTCGTAAAAACGATACAACAGAATATTCTACTATTAGAGGGTTCAAGTTTTGTTTTTGGTTTTGTGAATATTTTATTCTTAATATTTTTTATAAAAAAGTCAGTTTCAAAAAAGTATATAAATAAATTATATATATAGTATATATATATATAAAGTATATATTTGTTTAAAAATAGGTAAGACTCCACAAAAAATATAAAGCAGTGAAAAAAAACATTGTTACAACTGCTGGCCTAATCGCAAAAAGCCACATTTGTGGTATAAAGTTATGTTATATGTAACCATGTTTATCTTTTGTGAGAGCACTGAATTTAGTATTTTAAACTACAACAGGTATAAAATACATAATAGGACAATGTAGTGTACCTACGCCGTTTACCTCGTGAGCGATTACCACCCCTAACGGCCAAGTTTGGGACGACACAACGTCGCGCCCGCCGCGTGTTTAGTAGCAATGTTTTTATTCCTTTTTACGCAGTTCCCAACTCTGACTCCAATAAAACAGATTATAACCGTCGCTTTCAATATTTGTACATATAAACTTATATACTCTATTATTCCCATCTATATAACATCGTTACTCTCCATGTATTAACTGATAAAGAATGCGGCCCAAATATAGATACCACAAATACATATCAGGAAGTAAAATGTGTTTTAATTAGAGAACACATTACCAAAGTAATCGTTTCCAATGAAATTAAAAGGTCTTTTGATGGCATAAGATCGTATAATGATCTAATTCTCGTATTTTTCTAATCGTGTTCTTATTTTCTATGATTGTTTTTCAGAAATACATTAGGAAATCAACATTTTAATAAACCTATCATCATACAGATACCTCGTCGACCGTTACAAAGCTATGATCAGAAAAATACCTGAGCTTATAAATTTGTGTAACATAACTTGATCAAAGATACATTAACATTTCTGTTACAAAGTCTTATCACGGAATCGTTGAAAATGACGAAAACGCAATCACACTTTGTATGCCCCGGCGCGGTTTTCGTGGTAAGCGAACCCAGGTGAATTATAATAATGTTTCCATTTAACTACTCGTCAGTCTGAATTCATTGCTCAAAATAGGCAAGTCAATTTATGTGGGAAAATTTTGTATCATAGTTTTGTGAATTCAAACATAGAGCGCACTAAGATAGGGAAACCCAAAAGACAACAAATTTAAAGTGAGATTAGGCTGGACAGATCTGCCGCATACCATAGGATGATCTTTGGGGCAAAACTACCAATTCAGATCGGAACGACAGATCTACATCGCGAAAAGACAACCTAGACCAAAGACCAAGAAGAACTGGCCTGTTATAGCTTTAGATTGACACAAATAGAAAAAAGATATAGCATACCTACGTTACCAGGTAGGTATACTATATAAGTAAATAAATAGCCTTATAAGGTTAATCCGACCTAAATCCAAAATGGCGTAAAACACTAAATATGAACAACTGCTGGTATTGTGGCAACCTTAAAGTCGTGAAAAAAACAGCTGTTCCATACAAAAACGTTCAATGAACTCGACAAAATGGCGGATTTTTTTGTAATTTCAGGCCTGGCCCAATAGTAAACGTCGTTCGTATTGAAGAATGCAATTTGTCTTGTTTTACTCATTACGCGTGTTTTGTGTAATTACATTGGATTAAATATCTGTGATTGGTATTTAAATGATATGACGTAATAATTACACATGTTTGAAAAACTTCGACAAACATCTTGAGGGGCTTTTGCTAAACGGTTGGATTAAGGGTCAGATACAGAATATATAGCAGTTATCCTTGACACAGCGGCAGCGCGCATCGTCAGGAGATTCCTCACTCCGCAGTCCGCAACTAACCACTGGCAGCTTCAGCATGTTTCTTATAAACTTTGTGTTTGATATATTTATGTAAAAAACTCAGCAAAAAAAATGAAAAATATTTACATCAGAATGATAATTTTGATGTTGATTAATTGATAAAAAAAACTTTGCATTGGCTATCTTAACATTCCGTAAAAATGGATTAGTCCGTTTCTAAGTTCACACACGGATTACGGATAAATACTACTATTTTGTTTTCAATCATTTTACGTTATTTATCGTTCTTAATTCATTCTTTTGATTCATTGAGTGCGTCCGTTCCCGCGGTTGCATATACGGTGAGGCTTGCTTGGCGCCGAGCAATTAGTGCAATTATTGGAATTTATGTTAATTCTACTTTTTTATTCTGTCTGCGTCTGGGATGGTTGAATTTGGATTTATTACACTTTTACATATAGAAACGGAAAGCTTGTGTATCTAATACTTTCTATCTTTTACAGAATAAATTATAATATATTTTTTTAATTTCCTGTTGTTTTTCACACGCTTATTTTTATATTTCTTAGGATTTAATACTATTATCCAATTTATGACCGCAGAATACACCTCCACGTTTCTTAGGATTAGGGATTTACAACGTCGAATATAGAATATCAAACAGATTTAACATACCTTACAAATCTAAACCTAGATTGCTTTCGAGGGAAGGTCCTTAAATCAGGTTTTCATACTGATGAATCCTGACAATAAGTTCTTAATGATGACTATTATATACACTGTTTGTATATGTAAGTTAATAGAATATAATGGGAACCGCAACGACAATACTCGTTTTGGATTAAAATTTAAAAAGAAATCGTAATTAATATCCTCCTCCTACTATCCAAAGAAGTACAAACGAAGTAACTCAAGCAAGAATCATTAAATAAAACAGTTAAAATTATACCTATTTACGTACTCGTATTCATTGTTTTGTGATAATTAAGTACAGCCATAATAGCCTTAGTTGCACAGGTGTTCCACGCACCGAGCACCACGCCAGTAGGTAGATGGGGATAAATGAAACAGGTGAACGGTCTTCAACGAGGACGGCTCATTAATAACTAGGCTTGAATGGACACAGACGGATGTCAGGAGCTGAATACATCTACACACAAACTATAAACACACATACACTCACAGACATAGGTACACACGGGATGCATACGAACTCGCGACTCGACTACACCATTGAGAATCCTAATATTTATGGACCGTTCTCGCGGCATTGAAATTTCAATTTAAAACCGTCACGTATTAGCGGAGACTAACGAACTCAAACAACAAACAAAACCGAAAAATTAACAGCAAATATTACATTTGTTACCCACACGACTACACGAACAAAGAGCCTCGAAATCGCACACATGGACGCGGCGTCCAACACTGATGTGTATAAATATCTCAGGTAAATACCTTCGGGACAGATGGTTCTTGCAATGCGGCACTTGATCGATAGTTGAGACTTGAGAGAGCCGTGTAGGTTCTCAGGTGGCTGCACAAGACTGGCCGGCGAGCGCAGAGCTGCCTCGCCCCGCGCGCGCGTCCGCCCGCGGGCGTCAGAGGGGAACGTGGAGCCACTTCGGGGGAGCAAGTGCGGAACAGGTGGAGGGTCGGAAGAGTACGCATCACTTACCTGAGTTACCTGCCCGTCGCTCTACGACTCGAAAAAGATACAGATATAAAGATACCTGCTCGCCGGCCGCGTCACGAGAAATATATATAAATAAAGATACCTGCGAGCCGGTCTACGCTCCGCTTTAATTGGCCGCGCCCGGGGTTCGCTCAGTCCTCGTTATTTTGTTACTCGATCATCTCAGGACAGGTTTCAATCGGTGAAACAACCTGATTATTTTAAGAGCCTCGCACTACCTCGAAACGGGTGATTATTTTTATTATTTCGCGGCACTCTAACATTTATTGCGTTTAAATTTAATGCTAAATTATTCGGTAGAAATATCATTCACCACCAAAGTGGATGATAGGTATGAGCAACACAATGAAGATTTTAATTTTAGGTAAAACGTCTAATTTTGTACTAACAATAGATTTCCATTCGAGGCGAGTGACCCGCCCACTCCTTCCGCATCTGAGCTCACTTTAACCCTACTTGGCAGCCACGTATCATTACACTTAGTAAATAGAGAAATTGACCGTGGAAATGGACTGGAGCCAAAATAATATGGTATTCAAAAGTCTTACTTAGAACAAAGATTTCCGAGAACTTAGAGAAAACCTGTTTAAAAGTTGAATAGGAAGTGTATTGAATACACTACATTTAAGGAGCTAAAAATGGACATGGTAGAACACTCGAGAGAATAATAGAGATCGTTGAATGAGCCCTTGAGCCCCTGCTATCCGGAACAATGTGTTCATTAATCCTGCGACTCAACCTGTTGCGCCGCATTGTACCGAACCCTCCGAGCCCTTAATACTTTTATCGCCCAAACCTTGTTTCTTGTGCTCAGGTCTTCTTTCTCAGACTGCGCACCATCTCAGCGTAATTCCGACTTTTGTCTCCATTTTTAAAAGCCACAACTGTACAAGCGTCAATGATAAACCGTATAAGTCTCGGACAAAGCAAAAAGGTTTTATGCCAGGTAGTTACTCTCGGGTTTCTCCGAAGCCAATGGACAGTAAATTTTTATAGCCACCTCTTGAGAGTTATTGGTTTCGAAAACGCCATGCAATTATTTGTATTTTATACGGTTTTAACTCTACTTCTTATAAATCTGACTTTCTAAAGACTTCTTGGAACGTCTTGTGTGTAAAGTTTTCAATTTACTGGTGTGTGTATGTCGCTAACAATTGTAATATAATGATGGAAAATTTAAACGATGTTTAATGAGTTGTCAAGATTTTTACTGTTAAATAATTAGTCGCCATCTCGAGTCACAAATTTAACACGTATTGATCAGGATAACCGTACACAAAAAGACCCAGTGTTTAATCCCGTTATTTAGTTTACCAAGTAAAACAGGACGTGGTATTTTGTTAGAATAATCGTATTAAAAGTTAGGCGTCTTTGTTTTCTTAGATTGGAAAGACTGACTTAACTAGAGACTTTGTTCGGAATAACTTTCTAACACAGATTAATAACAGACAACACAAATCAGTAAGCCAAAAAGCTCATTCGAAAAGTTTACATAGGAACATTACGTGCAATGTTTAATAGTTATAATGTGCTTGCTTGCTTGCTTGCTGAAAGTAAAAATCGTTATTTACACGAAGAAAAAACTAAAAATATATACTAATGTCCTTTTTTAATCTGCCAACTCGTTTTTGGTTAACATAGATAATAATTAACAATCTTGATACTCTCCTTGTAAAAGAAAGTCTCTAGTCCTAGCCGTAGGAACATTGTGTAGGCAGTTTGTGCTTATGCCTTTAATCTGTCGTTTTTTATGTTCACATTACTAAAGCTAGGTACATACTGAAAAGAATTACCATATTTTGTGGTATTTAATACGTATAAAAAGTTAATTGGCATGTATTCAAGAGCCAAAGAATGGAGTATGATCGTGCAAGCAGCGCGATGGCTGCGAGATAGCATCGCATTCAGCAGGCGGCGTCGTGACGGTACTTCTAATACGACCCATTATGGGAAGGTGCATGCACAGTTAAATGAGAAACGATACATTAGTTTAAGAGGAAAACTGAATTTTGGCAATAATGACGTTAAAATAACAACTGCCGATGTGACACTTAGTAAGTGTACAGATGAATTCTCATATAAGATCACATATTATTCCAATGAGACAAATTATATAAGGTTAGCAGTACGCCCCATCTTCACCCGTGGTATATAAAAACCTATAGCACCCAGGAGATCATGTGCATATCCAACGGTGAAATAATTTTTGAAATCGGTCCAGAAGTACCTGAGATTTGTGCGTTCGAACAAACTCTTCAGCTTTATAATATTAGTAACGATTGTATTTACGTTATATGCACAAATGTTATACAGTAATTATAATAGCAAGTTTAAGAAGAAGCAAACTAACATAGGTCCCTTTATGAAAGTAGCAGGTTAAATGTGCTTTTTTCAGTTCAACTTTGGGTCACAAACCAAAACTACAAACATAGTAGTCGAGCCTTGATGAAGCAATCGAAACGAATAAACTTTTTCACACCGCAAAAACTCGGTTCGACACAAAACCATACCGTTTCTAATTTAATTTGGGCGCTGGTAATAAAACAAAATGATCCAAGCGGAGGCGCTGAACGCTCCGTCGCTCGCAATGAAGTGTTCACACGAGAAGTCACGGTCGCTGGCTATGTAAATCGAGACTGTACTGACTAATTCTCGACAGCAGACGAAAATACAGTTATGCTGAGAACAAAGCTATTCCCGCGAAAACTGAAAACGGTTGAAGCGTTGCGCCGGCGCAGCTCGGATGTTGCAAAACGCGGGTAACGACACCGCGCAGACGTTGCCCGAGGGTTGCGACAGCCAGTGAATCATCGACGAATCAGCGCACTCGCGGGCTGACGACGCATCATGCACTTTACTGATTGTTTCCTTATATGTTGCTAATGTATATACATTAGCTTACTTAATGTATACATGTTAGCTCGGGCCTTCCTATCATCCGCATGTTATATTCACATCAGTTAATTTGTAATTTTTGTGTATAAACTTCAGAATAAACGTTTGTGTCAGGTTTTCTTCCTACATTTTGAAATAGATTGTTTTGTCTAGCGCATTTTGGAGAATTTCTTCATAAAACTACCTCCCATAAATGTCTTATTACAACAAAAAAATGACAAAATTAGGCGTACTATGCAGGTTTTTAGTCTTTAAAAGGTTATAAATTAATAAGTACTGCAATAGTAAGCAAAGTTTATATCACCGAAGTTTCAGAACGAAATCATTGATTTGATTGATGTATTTTTTAATTATTAACACAATTACTTGATAATTCAACAACACACTATTTTCAATCTGCTCATCTCGTAGTGTTTTCTGTACTCAATGATAATTTCTATTCAAAACTTTAAACTCAAATGTCGGTTTGTCAATAACTTTCCGTAGACCGAGTCCCCAAACTTCATGGTCACCGCACAAAAACGTTAGATTTTTCCAGGCACATTCTTAGCGAGCGGATTCACACGGTGAGTTGTGAATGATACACACATACATTCACGGTCGGTGGCTATGTAAATAACACACAGTTGAAAGGAGCGACGACCGACGTCCACGATAGACGAATATTATTAACTACTTATAATACTAGGAGAAATTAACTAAGAAACTCATTGTGGTCACTAAACACTGATATGAATTAACTAAAAAAATATTTTACAATTTTGAAATTCAGTGACAATAATAACAAACAACATTCTATTGATTTTGCGTAAATAATGTACTTTTATCCGTTAAATGGAAAATAATAAATTACATTTTCACTTTTATTTACACCGCAAGGAGTCAAAAATGCCTTGAATGGAATTTAAAACAAAGTGTGAAAACTTTGTGATTACTTTTGCTAAACTTCATCTCACTTTACGCTCCCTATACTACTTACAGACTAAACATAAAATCAGCAAAAACGAGAAGCGACTGGCAAGTAGTACTAGTTTCCGCGTTACAACTTGATTTAAGTCAATCAAACGAGTTTTGAATACGTAATCAACAGTTCAAGCCCATGGCAACACAAACTATAGTTAGATTACTTGTTTTAGCATCCAAAATTGGCTCATACAACGATCAATATTATTACATTTGCCGAAATCAATATTGAGTTGCTCAACTGGCCCACGCGTAATTACGGACAATTAAGGAGACTACAGACGGAGTGATCAGTTGCTGCAATCTGCCGCTGCCAATTTATGTGGTCTTACATTGGGGTAATCACAGTGCACTCATTCCAATTCGTTGCCGAGCAGCCAATTGTAGGTAACAGGCTACTTAAGCGGTGCCTCTTAGTGACAAATCTGTCCCAGATTCGCTACCTCTGCTACACATAAGTGGAAACCAGTAGTTTAATAAATTTATCTTGCTCAACTTGGTTGTTGGTGGGATGAAATGGCGCCCGAATGTCGAAATAACCAACTATTTCATCAGTTTTACATTAACGCGAGAGTATCCGGCTAAGATTTGGTTTTGAAATATGTAATACAATTATTTAACGATAAATATTGTTGTGTGCCCCTAATTAAATTAAGATCACTAAGCTTCTTTAAGGTTAATTTTAAACATTAATAATTCATATACATATAAAAATTAACCCGTGTCTAGGATTTTACTCGCCAATGTAACTTAACATTGGCGAGTTATATTTTTTTAGTACTAGTTATATTTTTTCAACAATCATCATCATCTGGTAATTTCCTGGATTGAATATTTTTGAACTTTTTTTATTCCTAAAAGAAATCGTTAAAGTTTGGTTGTTGCACCTTTGGCGTATTTATTTGTTTTGAAACAATTATGAAGTAAATAATTTTAAGGTTATTGGAATCTCAATCGGTCAGAAATAGTCCAATAAAATTAAATCAAATTGAATTAAAGTCAGTGACATAACAATATGCATACACATATATTATGTTGTTACAAATCGAATAATTAGTTACTAACGCCAATATATTTCTAGAAAATCTACATGTTCAAATGTCATGACTGTGTGCTTAGTATAGTTAGTTACTTATGTATTTTAGTGTAGTTTTTGTGGTATTTTAGTTTTTAATAACAGCGTTGCGCTTTGGAAATCTTAAAAAATAAAGACAAATAACTGATGCGGAATCAAAACCGTTATATTTTACAGATAATTAAGACAAAACAACCAAAACAAAAAAAAACAAACGTAGAAGGGGAAATTATAAATGAAGTTAAAGTATGATATGTGCGTGCGTAATGAAAGTGATAAACAAATGTTTACATTATCCCAAGTTGTGCAAACACTGATGTAAATTGAGCACGAATTTAATATAAGAAAATATTACACCGGTAGTTGTGATGCTATTTTAGGCTGAAGAAAATTATATGTCTTATATGGTTTCATCAATAAACGTGTTAGACATTATTAATGTTTTGTAGGTTCCTAAGCACTGCGGTGCGTTTGTTCATTTTCCATGCATAAGACATCAACGCGCACCCTCCTACCATTTGCTTTACACATTAACAATTTCAACAAAAAACCTGTAAATAATTTCTTGAAATAATCATAACCGGTAACGTCCTCGAATTTTAATTAATCAATTATGATAATGCGCGTTGATAAGATTTCAAGGAAAAAATCTAGGATTTATAATTCAAGTTTAAAATGCTATTTTGTGTCAGTTTGTGGAAAAATACTACATCGACGAATTAGATGAAACATATTAATTTACATATTAAAGGCATAATGCAACAGTCAGATATTTATATTCAAACTTCGTGCAAAACGTCTCGTGGACACAGGTGCGGCTTGGATCTTTTTGTTTTAATTTAGAGCAACCTAAAAGCCACAGAATTACAGAACCGGTTTTAGGAATTGGTAAGTTTTGTAATTTTTACCTAGTTACTTTGTTTTTATGATCATAATTTTCCAATAATGTTTAATATTTACTCGTATGTATATAGTATAATATTAGCTTAGTGTATGTTACAATAATTTACCGAAATAAAACTTTGATTCAAGTTGTTTGCGCTGTTTAAAATAAACATAAGATAAACTTCATTTCAATTTTAACATAACAGGCAGTTTATTTAACTAGTTAAAGAAGAGAAACAATACGACTCCAATACATTTTTCTAGGAACCAAAAACATTAAATGGTTTAGTCAAGCTGCCGTGTTTGACAAAAATCTTAGCTATATAAATTCAAATTTAGAGTAAGATTATCAAATGTAAGCAATTTTTCTGACACTGACATCCTTCTTATATTATTATTGTCAAAGTGTGGATGTTTAGAATTTTATTGCTCAATTACGACACAACAGCTAAATAGATCGAGTTGAAATTTGGAACACAGATAGTTTGTAATCTGAAATAGCATATAGGCTTCTTTTCATGGCGGAAACCCTACGAAAATGAGAACTATGCGGGTGAAACCGTGGGTGCTGCTAGTACGAAATATATTAATTTGGAAGGCTATGCGCGTATTCGTAAGAAGTGCGCACGCGGAGAGACGCGGTCAAGGCCTGACGTGGGCGCCGCGAGACAGCGAACCCGGATGCGGGCAACATGCGCCTAATACTTGCCCACTTTGCTGTCATTATGCCTAAAATTAATGTAGCTAGACCACTCTGTTTCAAACATTTACTTACTAAAAGGTCGAGTATTACCCAAAAAAGTTGTAAAATTTTTGACTAAAGTCAACTGAGTATAAGTACAATATTTGTTTTGTCATAAAACCACAAACAAAATGTACCAAGTAACTTTGGAAGTATTGAGATGAGTCTATTCAATTCTAAAAAAAATAAGAATATTGTAAAACATTGATTATTTTTCGATTGATTGCTGTAAATAAACATTTATTGCACAATAAGTATCATTGAAATGTTATAACCACTGTAAAACATAGCTGGTGACAACACCAGGGAATGTACGAGTGGGATCCGCTTTTACAGGAGTATGGTTATCGAACCGTTTCATTCAAATTACGAAATAAAAACCAACAGTTTTGTAATTTTCCTAACACATAGTGCCTACCAAGTAACTTACATTCTGACAAGTTTACTATAATAGATACAAAAGGTGTTAGAAAATGTAAGCATCGAAAGAAAACTTTAACGTTTAATTTCAAAACGTTAGAGTTTTACGCAGTCGGACAAGGCATGGACGCGAGCGACTTAATCATCACGATATAATTCCTTCTAATTTATTGTATAAACATGTTCTTGTTATTTTGTTTTATTATGACTACCCTCAACTTTTTTGAAAATGTTTTGAAATACTCAGAATTTTACAAACTATTATTTTAGCAACGAGATGATACGAGTATGTGTCTATAATCATAAACATAATAATTAAGATTTACAACTCTTCGATAACGCCCGCTAAAATTTTGTGTCATAAACTTTTATTATCTGAAATTGTTCTGCTAACTTCAGATACCTATTAAGATCGTAAGTCAAAATAGAGGAAAAACCCGCCGTTAAACATTATGTATCTAAATACGGTGTAACAATTTGAATAAAAATTTGCTTAGAGTTATACATAATTTCAACCACAATGCAAATGATATTTTTATTCTCATGACATACATAGTACAGTTTAAGGTTTAAAATTTCCTTCAAATTTTCAATTTAGATTTACCTTCAAAAAACGCTTACGGAATCTTATCTTTCAAAGTACGTTTAGATTTTGAATTAACATAATTGTTCAAAATAAATTGTATTAAGCCAAGGAAGTTACAAAATCTATTATACCTTGTGTCAAATACAAAGTGACAGATTTGGAAGTTCTAATAAAATTTGCAATTCCAGGACGGCAATTAAAAAATATGCTGTCGCATATTTATTTACATTTCATAGCCATTATTACACTAAAACTTTACTATGCTTACATTTTTTTTCAATGAAAGATAACAAAAATATCTCTCGTAAGGTATATAAGAAAAAACTCACCCAAGCACGAGACGAGGAGCGACGCATCCGGGAGCGAGGGCGGCGTGCCGCACGGCTGTTCCAACTTGGCGGCTCCTACGCAAGCTTTCAGACAACTGTTCGGAAAAGGAACGCATCGCGGGAGAGTGGGAATGGTCGGCGCGGGACCGCCAAGTGGGAGCAACGTGCGGGCGCGGCGGCGCGTGCGGCGCGCACTGGCCGGCTCGGCGCGACTGGCGGGCCGGCGCCGCGCGCGCCGCCGCCGCCCGCGTGACGTCACCGCCGCGGTGACCGCCCGCCGACGCGTCCCAGCCCCGCGCAGCCTTCCGATCGAACCTTCGAATCGTGGCGGGAAGCGATACACTTCCATACCATGATTCGTACCATCCAAACTGTTCCAACGCTTTGCTGTCTGTCGCTAAACACACGTCATTGTTTGATAAAGATTTTCATCAGTATACTTGTAAAAAAATAGCACGAAGGTACTGTCAATAGATAGAACAAACATGATTTTTGTTAGTCAGACTCGCAAGACCTCCACGCTGCTACGAATGCTGAATGTAACAGTTACTTGAACAAAGTAGATTGGATATTATTTTTAGCTAAACATGTTTACTGTCTAGGCTTGAACTAGCTATTTAGATTGTATCAAAGTCCGCCGCCGCTCCTAACATGACATATCATGTTGTTATTCAAGGCAGAGCGACTAGTAGACGCATTCATCCGAATCATGTGTTCAAATCTGAATTTAGAATACCAAACGTCGGTTCTAAGTCCGGACTAGACACCGATCACTTTTGCCGCGTTTTGCGCCGCGAAACAAACATGGCCGAATTTTCGTAATGGCGGACGTACAATGGCGGCTTTCTTCGAACGGGGGGACCGGTTTGGGCGCGCCGGCGATTTTTCGCGATCACGTTTCGAACACAATTTTGTGCACTAATTTTTTAGCTAAATAACGTCCTGCCTCTTCAGGCGATCCCACGGTACTGAAATAACCGGTTTTATAAACAGCCAGTAATATTTCCTCCGGCACAAGTACAAGTTCACGCTAGTTGGCACCTCCGTTCAAGGTTATCACTGAATTTTACGTTCGCGTTTACTATTTCTCCGTGGCTATGAAATTACTTACATACTCGCCATTCACTGCATACGTGTGCCGGTAATTCATTCCACACTCGAGGTTAAAATACTAGTTTGGTTTCAAAATAAAACGGTCGTAACGCGAGTTTATCTCAAAATAACCGGACGAGTTTGCTCGACAGTCCGTTTAATTGTTAGTCGATAAGAATAATTCTAGAACGGATGAAAAAAAAACTTGCTCGTCTTGTCGTAGCTATCAGCTTTTATGGGAATCAATAAATGGAATGACCGACAGCCCGGCCCGGGCCACTAACGAGTTGAATGAGATAGAAATACGTTAGAACTAAAAAGCATCTTTTATGAGTCGGTTTCCGTAGAATAACGACTGCATTTTGCTTGAAAACGTTTGCGTCTAAGAAAACTCGTGCAAACTTCTTTATAGTTATTTCTTCCGCACTCGTAGTCTTACAAATTCCTGTATAAGAAAATTCTGTGTAAAGGTTTTAATTTATAACGGTTTCGAAAACGTAAACTACATCTTAGAAGTACGTTTCTTACTTAGTAATATGAGTAACATTTTTTTTACCCCTGAATATTTAAATCAATTCCAAAATTAAACACTTGTCAATACTACCATTTGCACTACCTAACCTAGCATGAATCAACATTTTAAAGTGATGAATTATATCATGAAAGATAAGATTTTTCCTAATTGGCTGCAACATTTCTAGATATAAATTTGGGGTCCAACCCAATAATCATTGAAAATTATTCGACAGAAACTTTGGAAATTAAAAAAAAAGTCAATATTTATGTGCATACTAATACTAGCTAGCAACACTCCGTAATTTTACCCGCATATTTCCAATTTTTTCTCTATAAAAGGAGAGAGAGATTAGAGACTATTCCAGATTATGTATTCCCGAATATCCGTGATGTATTCCAACTATCCTCCAAATGTGCTTGATCCATTAAAAATCTAACCTGATTGAGCTACAAACATCCCTACTTTGACATAATATGTGAAAGTAGTAGAATAACAGTACGAGCAAAATATACGCCTAATAACAAGCCACGTGTATGTCCACCACCACACAGTACCACGCAGCAATTTGAACATGAACAGTCCAAATTTCCAAAGTCACAGCCTAGCACTGCTCTTTCCTCATCATCCAGATAAATTAGATGATTTATCTCTCTGGCTTTTTCTCTAGAAACCTTCCCCTTCAAATCGGAACACATCCAGTTTGCACATTCTGCTTGGTAGTAGAATAACTAGAAAAGGTATGGTACTATATATGTATATACACTTCATAAGCAGTAATGAGAAAGTGTGGCAAAGACCGTTCTTTTTTTTAGTATTTGTGATGTGCTCATTTGAACTTTGTAGATCCAAGAACAGCGCCACAGTATAAACTGACTATCACATT
The DNA here is from genome assembly GCA_017562165.1 of Ectropis grisescens. Classification (NCBI taxonomy): domain Eukaryota; kingdom Metazoa; phylum Arthropoda; class Insecta; order Lepidoptera; family Geometridae; genus Ectropis; species Ectropis grisescens. The sequence goes on from CM029771.1 coordinate 2,879,299, forward strand.
TCATCCGTGCATTTCGCCATGGACCGCCCTGAAATATAGTGAGTACATCGAGGACGCTACATATCCGCGAACCGCAGAAAACCGGTTAAGCTTTTGAAAATCGATGTAAATTCTTTCGCAGAAAGTACCAACGCCAATTAAGAACTTCTACCGCTTTGGTACTCTGTCGTATTCAAAAAGCAGAATAAGTTTGGCGTTTTTCCAGCAATTTCTGCTTGCATTTCGTCTGCAGTGTAGTGCGAAAAGGGTTGAATATTTATTGTAAAAGTATATAAAAATTTAAAAATACTTCTTTCTTCCAACATACGTCGGAATGCGGTTGCACTGCCTTCGTGGATACAACACGGCCGTTGCTTTTATTCTTTGGAATAAAAGCTTATTTTGAGCTGAGTTAAATCGTCCTGTACGATGATTCATCGAAGTAAAATTAAGGAAACAATTTATATTTCAGATATTTTTTCTGCTGCTTTATCTTAATGTACAAATTCGTTACTAATGTTATGAAAGTGTTTTTTTTTATTTAATAGATAAATCACTACACACATTGTACTGCGGTTGGCCCCTACAGGTATGAAATGATTTGACTCCTCCCTTTGTAATTTCACCGGAAATATTATCCTTCAAACCGAAATACAGGAAAGTTGCACATCATATTTTTTGGTAGAATAATTGCTAACAGTGTGATAATAATAAGTAGTTTACAGATTTACCAACTATTTATAAATAAGTTAGCCACACAATTTCAGCACAATAACAATACTTAACATCGAAAAATATAGGCCTGTCCTACTTTGCTTAGTTTTTTTTTTTTTTTTTTTATTAAAGTGATAATATCATCAAACAAAGTGCGTTTTATTAGTGTAAATTATATTTAGATTTTTAGCACTAATAATTAGAGATTTTTCAATGATACTTGATCATAACCAGTCAAGTTGTACCTAGACCAGTTTTTACGTGGTCTGTCCCAGGTATAGATAAGGAGATCAAACCGTTTTTACTTTCAGTAGGTACTTCATCAGCAGCCCACTAAATGTTTTCATTGCTGGGACTCGCGACTTTCTCTCACAAGACGAGAGTCTCTATGTTATTATCTTCCTATGGGTTGAGAATAATCCACTACGCCGCCCCAATGAGGCGGGCGGATGACGAATGACCTCGAAAGATTTCAAGAACGTGTCATTTTCCTCAAATTACAAAGTTTGGTGCAGATGCTAGACTGCTAGAGTGACATACATATGTATTTTCAAACGAGCTCAATCAATTTCAGTTAATAAAATTCAGTTTAATCCTTCAAATATTAATTGTGAATCTCCGCGTTTTAAAATAAAATATTGTCGAAGTATAATTTTATTTGTTTGAGTTCAACTGCAGTCACATATATCAAAAATGTCTATATCATTTGACTTAAGACCAAAATTTAGTTAGCGTTTCGGCTCGCGTAAGTCTTCAGTAAATATTTCAAAAAGCGGTAACTTAGGTTTATAAAATCAGCTTCACGTAATAAATCTTAAACCACCATTTACTTTAAAAGTACAATCGAGAGCTCAACTGAGATCAATATCTTCAAACCACAATAGACGCGTCTGTACCTCAGTTAGGCTTAGAGAGATAAGACATAAGCAGGCGGGTAACGGATGGAGAGTGATCGGAGCCCGCATGATCTTTGTGCTGATTTAGGTAATCTTGAAACCCATTACAAAGGAAACAACTAAAAGCCGGTAACAGTTGACAAACGATTAGAAATAACTCCCTCAGCTCCAATACGCCGTTTGTTGTAGACGCCAGGTACCAAACGGAAATCACCGTCAACTTCGCCGGTGACGTAGACGCCTCCATGGAGTTCTATTGGTAGCTTTTCAACAGTAGTTTGCGGACATGAGCACAACTCCAGCATATAAACTTCTTTAAAAAAAATCGTAGGACAGATTTAACTTCAATTGACAGTCAGTCGGCAACACGCACATGGTAGTAGTAGGAGTCCACTTGGGGAAGTACGACACATTTAATAGTTCTGCCGCCAAGCAGAAGGGTGCAAACTTTACTGTGTTCCGGTTTGAAGGGCAAATTTTCCAGTTAAATTACTGGACTTTGAGATAAAACACCGTATATCTCTGGGTTAAAACCGTAGCGTGGTGCTAGATAATGATTTGGACTCTTCGTATTCCAATAGCTGCGTGTCACTGTGCTGTTAGGTCTTGCTTCACGCTCTATACTATTAAAAAAATCCAGTACACCACCATCCAACAGCAATCAGTCAGTCGACTAGAGTATAGTCGACGTAGTATAATTAACAAAGAATTTCCAAACTACATCAGATAACGAAAAAAAAAAGCAAAAAATGATTACTATAAACCGGCTACGTTGACAAGTACCAGATTCTCCCCGATGGGATCATAAATGCCGTAAGGTACACTATTCTGCGATACCAGGACAATGCTTTACTTTTCTCTACCGATGGCAGCCTGAGCTAAGCCCACATGAGTATCATATGACATTCAATATTGTCTTTTAATATTGTCAGTTGTTAATTTGGATACAGTTTCTGGTATGCTTCGAGTTTGCATTGAGTATGCCTCGAATGCCTAGATTTTACCTTACAAATAAATTGATTAGAACTGCAGCTAAAAAAGTTGTCAAGAGTATATTATGCAAATCGATTCAGTAACTGGTTCATTCTAAAATTCCAACAGTTGTAGGTAGGTAAACACTTAACTCATTAATTTACTCTTCATATTACTTAAGGTTAACACTACTTAGTTAGTATAAAAAATACGTTTTAAAAAATCGCTATCAAAACTAAAAATAGGCACTGGAAATTGGATAATCATATAATAAAATTGCAAGTGCCACCACCTCTTTTATTTGAAGTCGGTGCCAACTAGTATGTCTTCAAGTAAAACAATGTTCATTGCATATTATTCAATATTCATATTACATATTACCTGAAAAAATGACCTATTCTGTAAAAACCTTTAGCATAACAATTGCGTTAGATTTTTTTAATTTTTTTGTTACATGTATACTTTCTTATTAAGTCAACAATATGAAGCTTTACTGACTTATTTTGTTGTTGATAACCTGAACGCGGCCTTTATAGACTTTCCGAATCGACCTTTAACTGCATTTCTTCCTACAATCATTTTCAAAGTTCAAAATGTCACTAGTTTCTCACCTCATTATCTCACCAACTAATTACAGGAATGACCCCAGTGGTTCCAGTATTACTCGTATGTTGTTGTGCTTTCCAGTAGCATGATCATACCGGAAAGTAGAATAAACTGTCAGGTGATAAGAACTCTATTTGTCAAACATTTTATTAACATTATGTCACAAATAATGTAATTTACACCTGAACTAGCATTGCCCCAGGGTTTTCCCCACGTAGTTCCCGTTATTTTACTCCGGTAAAATAACGAGAACTACGTGGGTTAGGTTATGATTAATAGGCTACCTTTTATAAAAGTTGTTATTCCTGACTCGAACCTAATTGTGTTCCGAAATTCTACACAATCCGTTCAGCCTTTCCGACGTTATTAAGTAGCAAACATCCAAACTATTTTGTTTAAAACAGTAAAAATGTAGAGTTATCGTTCTAAGATTGTTTAGTTAAATTTGCTACGGTATATATAGACAGTGCACCAATGAATAAGAATACTTTATGCTTGACTTGGCGGGAGAGTTACTATGCTCGTAAATCCAATGCAGACAGAAACCTTAAATCATCACTAAAAGTATTGAGTATAACGTAAAATAATTATAAAATTTAAAATATTTATGTTGCATAATATCTCTGGCTTTAAACTTCAATACAAATAGTTCAAAATTATTGTGAGGTCGAATAGCATTTTTTTAGTTATTATTTTGGTCTATAAAAACACGAAATCATCAATTTGAAGGCAAAGAACTACGATCTGCGATCAAATACAATCTCCTATAAGCGGGCTTGTTCCAAGTCTGTTGTAGCAACCAGCATCTAAATACTCATACATCAAGTATTCGTGGAAATCGCACGAGTCGTTGTCCTCGGTTCGCAGGTGATTTGTGTGAAAATCATATTTATTTATAGCTCACGACGTCATGAGGAAAACTACATAGTGTCCGGTGCGAGTTTTCGCGGCGTCGCCTTACAACACAAGAAACTACAGTAAAATATGTAGCCTACTTTATGTTTTGCTGCTTGAAGTCATTTTGCCACGCTGGAATAAAAATACAAAAGTGGATTTTAATGGTACGCGCCCATACTGACAGCCTAAAAACGACATAATGAAGTAGACTGACAACTGTCTCTTCAGAGAGATTTTTTACACTGACACCCAAATTCGACACACTGAAGATAGTTGAGCATTTTTTTAAATGGTATAATGTTTACATTATACATACCTTAATCACGATCTATATCATTGTTAAATCCTCTATAATGTAAAGGTTATGGGTTCAAATCGTGAAAGTTTAAAAACAATATAGACCTACATATATTATGTATGGCAGTTACCTCCTAGTGGTCTCTACTGCGTAGCCAACTATGGGATAGCACAGAAGGACCGTCAGTTACGCGTCAACGTTAATAACACTTCATAAAATTTAAGAAGTATAACTTACTAGCTGTACCCTGCCACGCTTTGCTCTGGCACATACGTGACTGATGCAAAAAATTATAAAAACAATCCTTAATGCGGATATATCATTCTAAAATTTCAGCTCGATCGGTGCAGAACTTTTTGAATTTTTGAAGCGTACACAAATCAACATAACATTTTTATATATAAAGATTGCGTGGTTACATAAGCACATACTTACACTTTTTAGTATTTTAGATCTCTTGCAATATTTTTTTGTTATTCGAGATCGTAGAAAATATTTAAAAAGTTAAAGTAGAAAAAATGTGTTTATATCAAATTGAGACGTGACGTAACATCATTTAAGTTGAAAAAGATAGCTGATGGCAAAAATAGTGGTCAGTTAACTTCATCACGGGGTTTTTTGCAGTCGATGTGCGCGTCCAAACACTATGCATGGTTATAATTTTCTAAAAAAATAGCTCTTCAAAAAAAGTATATCTTCCAAAAACTCTATTGGTTAAAGTTACACCACTTTTTCGGTCGAACATCGTTTCTGCGTAAGCTTATATAAAGATCACATCTAACGCGTAGGAAGTACATTCTAAATATTTACTCATACTTTTCCATGTACTAATTTATCTGCATTCCAGATTGAAGTAAGAAGATTAAAATTGCGATAAACATCTACAACGCCGAGTGGGCCACAAAGCGCTACAGGCCCGTACCCGAGTTATTGCTGCGATCATTCTTCGATTCAACTCACGATCAGTAATCAGTTTCTGCGTTTGCTAAACTGCTGTACTCTTCAACGTAACATTATTCAGATATAAACTCAGTAGAAATAAACTCAAAAACTACAGGACGCATTTCAAAATGTATTGCTTTAATTGAATGCTGAATACCTGTGTTATATATACCTGCTGAGTACCTTTGTATGTGAATACATTATGTATCATTATTTTTATTTATAATAGGCATAGCCTATAAATATTCTTTGCAGATACAAAATTATAATTCTTTGAACCGAGTTGGGGCGCTAGTATTTTCTGAAAAATGGCTCATTTAAAGACTACTCAAGAATATCAAGTTTGAATCCATTTATCCGTTTTAAATGACTCTCTTTGGTAAATTATAATGCACTTTGTAATATTCTTCCTTGTTTTTGTTCGAAATTTGTTAATGGGAAGTGCTGGGAGTCGGTATTGGAATTTATAAAAAAAACCCGGCAAGCGATGATATCAAGTCATAGAAGTCATAGCATCATGGTTGCAAATGTAGCATGTAAATTAGTGTCACTAATTTAACATCTCTGTGACAATTAACTCAGTTTTGCCAAATTCAAAGAGACTTAGCCAGAATAAAACATTTATATTCAAAACAAACATTTAATAATGACGGAATTAAGTAAATGTTTTATACATGAACTAACGAAGGATGAAGGATCGAAACAACACGAAACACGATTTCTCCTTGATAGTCGTGAAATACGAGCCAATAGTACGGGCACAGGTCTTACTGTACATCCACAGAATAAGCTACAAGTACTGTGAAATAACATCTATTGGTGGAGCTATTCTGCTGAGAAACAAGTACAGAAAGTACATGGTTCATACTTTGTATACTTTATTGGTTCACTGACCTCTAAATAGAACCAGGCATATAACCAGTTTGCATCGGACTTGTAAATCAATCAGTACTTCCTCTCGAGCCGTCAAGCGGCTTGTCAAGCTGCTTGACGTCTGGCTTGATGGATTAAAACGGCTGACAAAAACTGGAGGCGTAATAGACCAAGTCGAGGGAAAATAACGTGAAAACCAGACGTCAGAACCAACGATATGGTAACTTGACAGCAGAATCTGTGGTCAACGTTCAAGACGTACAACAGAGGTCTACCTCTAGATGTAAACTTGAAGGGGAAGACTCAACATACACTCGACCTGCTCGAAGCAGCTAAGCAGTATGGGCATAACCAGCCCACTAAATGTTCCCACTGCTGGGACTCGGGGCCTTCTTTCACAAGGAGAAAGTCAGGCCATAAACCATCTGTCCAAGTGCGGGTTGGTGGATGACATATGATCTCAAAATTAAATCAAATCAAATTTATTTCAACTAAAATAACAAATATGCATAAGATGTACAGAGATATCTTATCTATTAGTTTAGTACAAAATGCCCATAATTTCAAAAACACCAAAATGTTCTAGAAAAATATCAACTCACGTTAGCATTATGCGCACGATTTCTAAAAGACAGTGGTGAGCGCGCGATTGGAACTAGGGGTTCCAGATTGGGAGTTGTCGTTCTCCCAAGACCAGCCATTAATCTCGAGGCAGATGAGCGTAATAGGTACTTAATACCCACCCATAATAAAACTTCAGTATTTTAACCATGTCACGTAATTAATGGATTTTATTCTCGCAACACTTAGCTGACTCGCATTGCTTTTGTACAGACACCACTGTTCTCTGAACATTAACTCAAAACTTGTACGAGGTATAACAAATTACTAAACAAAGCTTACCTCTATATCAAAACGTTAATCATAACATACGCATATGTCATAACTTAAAAGGTCATCAATGCCGTAATGGCCTAGTGGAGACAACATCCAATTTGACAAACTTGAAATAATGGGATCGAACCCAGACTACACCTGTCCACTATTATTGAAACAAAATCTACATGTTTGGATGACAGTAAGTTTTGCTGAGGGGCGTACCTATACAAGATTGGTATAACACAAAGAAGATTATAATTAGCAAAAGCGTATAGAGCATCGTCGTAGTGTTTAATCTTTCTACTTTTCGTAAAGCTTGCCGATATATTTTTTTTCTTTAAATAACGAGTGACGAGACGAGCAGGACATGTGCCTGATGGTAATCAACATGCCTGCCACATAACAGCACAGTGACACGCAGCCATTGGAACATGAAGAGTCCAAATCATTACCTAGCACTGCACTGCGCTCGTCACCCAGAGATCTAAGATGTTATATCACTAAACCCTGTAATTTATCTGGAAACATTGCCCTTCAAACCGGAACACAGTAATGTTTGCACATTACTGCTTGGCGGTAGAATAACTGGCAAAGGTGTGGTACTTCCCCAGGCGGACTCTGCTAAGAGTCCTACCACTGCAAAATAATACAATTATAATTGTGGGGATACACATGTTACCCTTTAGCTTACGGAAACGTGATTCAGACGAGGCATGTAGTTAAACTTTTATGAGAAATAAAATCGAGGAATTTCATTTTTTTTTTTCAGAAAATAAATAAATAAATATTGGTGGACAATTCACACACAACACCATCTGACCCCAAACTAAGCAAAGCTTGTGATATGGCGGCCAGATAGCTGATATAATACTTATATAGTTCTAAATACATACTTAATAAACATAGAAACACCCAGACACAGCAATTTAAATTAATTGGTAAAACGAAGTTATTACCAATTAATTTCATAATGCTTACTTACTTTCAGTATATCACGTATGAAGTGCAGACATAAGTTAATATTGTAAAATATTTTTTATCTACAGAACTTCACAATCCGGTTCTATTTTATTTTAGCCGTCATTTATTTAATAGCTACCTAATCAGCTTCAATTTCTGCCCAAAATCCTGTCTGTGTCTTGAATAGAAACTCGTCAGAAATAAAATCTAGTCAATAATTAATAACTTGTTACTTAATACGTTATGTATTATATGACATGTTATATGTCATGATAGTAGTAAACATCGACCTACTGTCAAACTGTCAAAAATTACCAAAATAAAATGAAACAAAACAATTAAATAAATAGCTTAGTACTGAAACATAAGCAGAAACACACCCTCAAATATACATACACATCGCAAACACACACTCATACATAAGCAAATAGATACTTATAATATGCACATACAGTATTGGCATAATTGTGTATTGTATTGCATTGCATTGCATTGTATTGTAGTTTTATACAAATAAATCGGAATACTCTAGATTCTGCAACACAGACTTTATAGCCTACTGCAGTTTTAGGGTATGACGCCATTAAAGTTTAATAACATCCATAAAATGTATTATTTAAATGTGTAATTTACTGTGCAAATACTTATGTGAAAATAAATTCAACAGTTAAGTATTGCTCCCTAATTTGTTAAACTTACTTAACTCTGGCAGCGACACAATATGTACATTGTTGCCAAGCACCTACATATTGTGCCACTGCCAGAGTTATAGGCAGAAAAAACTTTAGATTCTCGTAATAACATAATGAAGAAATTTAGTTTGTATTCAGGGCAGTAGTACCTACTGTCATTGCTTTTCTGTGCCCTAGCAACACAGTAACGGAAAAAGAGTAATCCTACTAAAAGAAATGTGACAAATGTCTATAACATTTTATTTAAATACTAGCTGACCCGGCGAACTTGGTACCGCCCAACAGTCAATGAATGACGTGTTACTTTTAGCTGAACTAATTTAGGCTTTTGATGAACGTAAAACAATGATACAAAATAATATACAGTATAAACTCGCGTAACGTCCATCTATTTAACGACAAAGTCCCTAAAGCGTCGAAATCAATTGGCTTTGGTTGGTTTAGCTTGTCTTCCATACAATAATACACTCTACATAGAGTATTATATCCATTCGTCATAACGACCACAACTGAGTAATAAAAGTACTATTTTAAGTTGCTAAAATTAGTAAAAACTGCGCATCTGTGTACGTTTTTTTGTCGCTTTATTATCTAGCCTGCAATAAATTCGACTGTCGGCATCATGTAACAACTTTCTAAGAAATTCGTTCTTTTGTTTACAAATTGGGATTGCTTGCACGTGTAGATTGTTATTGACCATGACTAATAAGTAGGAGTTATCTTTACGTTATCATATTCTTAGTAGCTTACAAACTTTTAAACTGTAAACATGGCTACTAAAAGAATATCTTTTACTGTGTATTAACGAAAAGTTTTACTGATACGCGCAATAGAGACGGGAGAGAAGATAAATGAAAGCAGCTAAATTATTGGAAAATTATTTCCTTTATCGCCAAGATGGCTGAATATTGCAAGATATTAATAAAATAAGTAAAAAAGTACAAAATAACTAATGGTACAGCAAAATACGTCCGATAAAAACAACAGACTATACGCAATAGCGTTCAAATAAGATTATTTTTATATACGTAACTACCTATTTTTAAAACAATTTTCCAATAAACTTTTCCTTTCCTAATTCTGATTTTTCTAACTCCATTTAACGACAGTTCTCTATAACGCCATAAAATGGGCAGTCCCTTCAGTGTCGTTATATAGAGTTTATTTATATAGATAGAAACAAAAAAGTATTTTATTATAATGAATGATGATGAAAACATAAATACAGAATGAGAATAAAAAAATTAAGTACTTCAAACTCATGTCAGAAAAAATGATTGAAAACGTATGTTGTGCAGATTGGGATAAAAAAAAAACTCGGATTAATTCATTAATAGGATTTTCATTCAAGCACTTTGTGGTAAACGACATTCTTTGTTTTGGTCAGGCGCAAGAACAAATAAAGCGGATGGTTTGCCACTAAGGCAGCGCTAAACCAGAGCATTTCACCAGCAAACTTCAATGCTCTACAATGCTGGCAAACAACGTCCATTGGACCAATGCAAACTAAACGATGCAAGCTGTAGTCAATGGTGCAATCATACAGAAACGCTGCTCGATTCAAATCAATACTTGAACCATTTCTTCTTGCACTTCGAAGATTATTCATCTGTACGATAAGCTCGAGGATTTTTCGTTTCTAACCTAGCCGTTTCTTGGGCTGCCTCTCTTTGCTCTTGTGTTTGAGAAGCACGAATTAAGGCCCTTCTTTGCTCCATACTAACGCGGCGCTGTTCTCGTGCAATTTCTCGTTCTCGAAAGATTAGATCTTCTAGGACGCGGCATTGTTATTAAAATGTGCACTCGCATAAAACCACCAAATATAATAATAGTGCCTGAACTTTCGAGACATAGACAATAGCTCAAAGAGTATATAACCACTACGTATGAATAGTTTATCAAGAAAAATCATAGACAACCTTTAAAAAGACATTTACTTTTTTGTTAACCTGTAGATTTTTTCCCTTAATCTTATAACCTTTACCTACTGATTTTTATTCCCTAAATTCCGTTCCTTTCCGATGATTTTATGTTTTTACTGTAGAATAAATCTTAGGTATTATTTTCGGGAATTAAAAATGAAATAATTAATACATAATTTTCGAAAATTAATGTCTAAAACAAACAAATATAACAGTACCTGAACTTTGTAGACCTTTACAAAAATAAATTTCTGAACGCACACATGATGTCTTCAGAAAAAAAAATAAAGTTGTGGCTTAAAGGTCTCAGCAACCAGGCCATAAGCTCAAAAAAAAAGTTGTTACACTATTTGACAGGATTGGACAACAAATGTTTGACATGTAATAAATAAATCAGCATCTATTGAAATGATTAAGTATTCATTACACATATCGAGTTTTCATTGTTTTTAAGATGTATTCTGTTATTCGGGACGGAAACAAATCCAACAAATCAAAAACCATGGCAATCGGTCCAGCCGTTCTCGAGTTATAAGTGTTGTAACAAACACGACTTTCTTTTATATATATAGATTTTGTGTTTTAAGCTATTGCATAGCTTTTATCGCGGGCCTGGGGACCGAATTTTAGTGATCGTGCATCTCTTTCTTATGTTCACAAGAAAGAGGGATGGAAGACCGTAACGCCGTTTTCCCCACTCGGTCATTCGACTTTGAATCTTATTTGTATAAGCTTTACAGACTAAATGCTCTTAGCAGTGTTGCCAACTTAACGGATTTCTCGTGATATTTTTAAGGTAAACAAATGGCACTATTCAAAATAAAAGCAATTCGAAAAATTGTTAACATTCCTATTGCTTATGTTGATAAAATGCATGCAACATGCAATAGCTTTACCATGACAGTCCCCGAGTGCCACACTTCTTTTTTATCAATCACAACGGAATGGACCGTACTTAGCTTTTTCTGCTGATTCTCGTTTGTTGGTTTGAATATTGTCATCATAGAAAGCTATTGAAACGTACTCACTATTACATAAGCTAATTTATTTTCTATGTATTTTAATAGCACGTCAACATGTGTAATAATGTTTACATTAAAATAATTTAGGATTTAAACGTAAATGTTAAGTCACGAAAGTATTATTTAATAGTACCTGACCCCGGAAACAGTTCTGCAATGTAAATTAATATCAACTGAACGAAATATCAAAGCGACGGGACACGGCATATCAATGAACAATGGTTTTATTATTGTTCGTTTAAGAGTAATAGAACCGCAATCAAAAGAAAGCAGAGGCAGGGAGATGAAAAATAGTTTACAACCTATTTTCGAAACTACTAAATATCCAAAAAGACGTTAAAAGAACCGAAAATAACGCAAAGAGCTTAAAGTCTTGACCATGCCCGCAAAGTCGCTAGTTTTTAGTTTTGAAGTGAAAACTTTTTTGGCGCACCATACACAGATTTTTCACGGGCTGTGAATTGAATTCTAGCGTCACGCTCGGGGATGATAATAAATCTTCGGATAAACTCGGACCATGGCCATTGGCCATCGAGACATGCGTCAGCATTTTCCCATTGGTCATCTAGAAATGTGTCAGCATTTCTCATTTGCTGATGCATTTCAGATTGGCTGCTCATGGCCACGCCCCTGTTTCATCGCGTGGTTTAGATGTAACCTTTAAAATGTTAACATGGCCACAGCCCTATGGCTCAATTTTTTCTTTTTCTTGTTTGACTCGCGTGGTCTAGTTAAAAGTTGGTCAAGCAAGATGTGGTAAACCAATCATTGACTTAAAAAAGAAGTTAGAGTACAACCACAAGCATTGTGACATGCGGAGAAATTCCAAATAGCATTGTGATCTTACATACTCGATTATGGCTTTATTTACGATTCTTAGTAGATAGGAGTTATATCAATGAGTTAATTATCGTATATAGAAACAATAACTATCTATACTTTCGTTGTTGAGAGTTGAGTTTCGTTGTGACGTCACGACGCCGACGGCGTTCGTATGGCCCAACAAGTTAACATCTTGAATCTTACATATATAGATTTTTTTTATATTAAAGAGTGACGAGATGAGTAGGACATATACTTGATGGTAAGCAACATGCCTGTCCATAACAGCACAATGACATTGGAGCATGAAGAGTCCAAATCATAAAGGCCTCGCCTATAATACGCCACTCATCCCGATCCTCGGTCTACAGTTTCCAACCACCACCAGCCGTCTTTCATATATCGTCACTCCATCTAGTCTCAGAGCGTCCTACACTACGTTTACCGATTCGTGGTCTCCACTCCTGAACCCGTCTACCCCAACGGTTGTCGGGTCTGCAACAGACATGTAATGCCTGTCGCTGACCCGATAACAAGGGAGCCTGGGGATAGCAGTCTTACCCAGAGATGTAAGATATTGTAGTCCAATGCCCTAATGCCCTATAATTTCACTGGAAACATAACCTTTAAAACCGGAACACAGTGTATTTTTCTCATTACTCTGCAAAGAGTAAGCTGTCCACTCCTACTGTTTTTGACAAAGTACGATTTCAACCTCTTTATGTTTCATAACTAAACTAATGTTAAAATCTAAAACTAATGATAGCCTTATCAGTAAAAGCTACCAACTAAAATGTGAACGTATAAAGTTTTATAAATCGAACAAACTATGTACCCGATTATAACAGTGTGTCCGAGGCTGAACCCCGTAGCTCTCGTACGGGTATAACCAGTTCTCGGTGAGATTAATCTGGCGCCCGTGGCAACAGTTCAGATCAGGGCCTGTATTCTATAATTTATTAAGTCAAAACGCAAACATGTTCTAGGACTACAACGATAAACGGCACACGCCCCAAACGTTCCCATTTCTAAATACACCAGCACTGTAACCATCGGAAAAACCATTCAGGCATTTTCGTCAAGACAAACGGTAGAGTATAACTTGACTCCAGCCATAAAATATATAACCTTAGACTTCGATCCTAAATAATTGTAATAATTAATATCGATTGGTTATTGGTGAACCCAAATACGATGGACTTAAAGCTTACACATAATCATAATTCTTGGGCCCGTACCACACGATATTTTTCTAATTATTTTGCAAAATGACCTCTATTACATTCAATATTATGTGCACTACTAACCTATTCACTGTAATACAACTTACAATCACAATGCAAAAAACGCAGAACGTACTTACATTGAACAATCATAGCAATAAAGTTTAGGGAAAAGGGCTTGTAGTCAAATTGTTTGTTTAGAAATTTCGCTATTACAGAATTAGGCAGTAAAAAGTATCTACCCGGTCTCTCTGGCGTTGTATTCATAGACTAGACTTTCCTCAATACCTTAGAGCTTTTGTGTTTATTATCGCCTTATTTCAAACATTTGCTCAAGATTCTTGTGAAACAAAAACCAGACTTTTTTTAGTAAAATCATATTAGTGTTCGAATAGAAACTTCCAACCGTAGTGATGCCAAACAGATTCAAAGAAACAAAATTGAGCCTAATGCTAGGCATTTTAAAAAGGTACATTTGAAGGGTTAGATATTTAAGATGATTTTCATTTTTACTACATTTTCTGACATATTTATAATGCACGTTAGACATTTTGTTTAAAGAAATGAAATCTGAATATTAACCTTACATTTCGTCACAAATATATTTAAAAATCGGTTATGAGCTTGTTTACATGGTAAACATAAGAATTTTAAACAAAAATTAGCATAAATATAATATTTACCAAGAAAAGTGTCAAAGAAGTAAGTTAGTTACAACTCATAGGACGTGACATTAATTTTTAATATAAATAAGTGACAAAATAAGTAATGATCCGTTTTGTTAAAAAATATATAATAATAGTGATGCAAATCTAAAAACAGCTAAAATTTTGTAGGTATGTCATCTAAACTAAAGCTATCTAAAAAGTTTTATTCAATCAGTTAGCAAGAGGGGTAAAATTTTAAGTGTTTAAAATAACCCAACTAACAAAGGTTTTTAAGAAAACTATTAAAAAGCTAGTTTTTGCTTCAATACGCCAGCAGTATCGCTCGGCGAGGCGATTAGTGTACAATCAACAATAATAATACGATGACGTCATGATCAAGACGTTTCCAACGATACCTCATTTGTTAAGTAAATTAAGGCAATTTACAAATTAGGGTAGAATTGATGTTCATACGTAAACCTGGTCTCAGAGCCCTTTATTTTTCTTCTAAGAAATCGTATAAAAAGTGCTTAATTCATTCTTATATTCCAGTCCATGAAACAAAGATAACGAAATTTTAACTAGAATTTATTCATTAGTTATATCTTTGTAATTTATCCTATAAAAAATACCTCTATATTATCAAACTTTGGTAAGAAATTACTAGACCTAAACAGCGGATAAAGTCTTTGAAATCATTATATTAAGCCACGTACTCAAGGGTAGTAGTAAATTTAGATTCACTCTAGACTTTTAGAGCGGAAACCTTGAGACACAGAACAGGAATTGTAAAGTGGTGTAAATCCATTAAGGACTAATGCATGTTTCTCGTAGGCAATGATACAGACGCAAGTGTATTTCAAGCAAGTAATCTATGTATATAAACTCATTTAACTTCATGATTGCAAATTTAGTTTCACGAAAGCGTGTAGAAGCTCATCGAGTTTAAAAAATAATTAAGGTTTTTTTCAAATAAATT